>LQNS02015106.1:9676319-9688615 GCA_001587735.2 Parhyale hawaiensis
GAAATGACTGCATAGAATGTAAGAGTACAGACATTCTGGATGATAAATGAGCTCTGCCGAATGATTATGACAGAACCTTAATGCTGATGGATGTCTTATTTTTATGCAGCTGGTTATTTTCGTCCGTTGGCCGCCGTGAATTTCTCTCTTAAATTGGAGCGCTTCCGTTGTTCGAAAGTAGTCGCTGCCACTTTTGTTTGAACAGAAGTTCAGGCTTGATGCCAGACTGCCTACGAGACCGATCTGTTTTGGTATCAGGTCCGTAAATTTTATGGATGCAAGTAGAACTTTTGCGGTAAATTCTGGACAAAAAATGTCTCAAGTGTTTATTAGAGACGTAAAATTTTTAGTTTGAGGAAAACGCTGCCTCTTTGCTTGCTCGTATTGAATTAAAGGGCTTTTTAAAGCAAAATGTGACCACTCTGAGAGCGCCTACCTCCGCTAAGCAAGGCAAGGTTAAATTCATCCTGAAACTAGGATTTCTTCATTATCACGGTGAAAAATTGATCATTTATGCCTTCTACCATTTCTAACAATTCCTACAAATTTCATAATGATCCATCTATAAATTGAAGAGTTATGTTGCTGACAAACATAAAATCAAACAAAGAGATAAAAAACTGACAAAGGAATCGTCACAGAATTTTTTCATAGCTCTTGTAACAACCCCAATAATTCCTAAGTATTTCTTAAAGATCCGTCAATAACTTTTCAAGTTATGCTACTTAGTAAAAGGAGTTAGCCTAACAAACAATGCAACGGTTGAACAGACCTTCACTAAAAGTTAATCATCTGTTCCTCCGAACATACCTACCAGTCCCTGTAAATTTCCTAAAGGCCCGCCCATAACGTTTTGAGTTATCTTTGTGACAGACTGACCAGCTCAATAAAAACATAACTTCTTAGGTGGAGGCAATAAATAATAAACAGTGGTACCTTGTAGGGTAACGCAGAGTTAACGAAGCCTACTCGTTCTCGTAATTTTTTATTATCTTTACCTTTTGTTGCTTGGTTATTGTCGTCACGTAGTTAACGTGTTAAGTTCCTTTCGGCATGCTTGGGTGCGCAATACAGTCCCTCCGGATTGTATCGAACTCCACAAACCTGAACGGTGCGTGCTCGTGTTGTGGGAGAGCACTTTTCTGAACGCGCCGCCTTGTTGTTCATCAGGTCTTTTCCCTTTTTTACCTTAGTGTTGTGTTTGTGCCGTCGAACATCGTTGCGTTGTACTAAACCATCGCTTCAGAAAAAGGAACTTTCTTTTTCGGCGCCAAGCTTTGGTCGGCGTGTCCTGACGGCAGGTGAAGAATTGCAGCGATGGGGATGCCTTGTTCCAATAGCTTACCGCAGACAATAGGTTCCGCGGGCCATTGCGTCTTTTGAAGTGCTCTCTGTCCTCCGTTTAA
Source organism: Parhyale hawaiensis (assembly GCA_001587735.2). Lineage (NCBI taxonomy): Eukaryota > Metazoa > Arthropoda > Malacostraca > Amphipoda > Hyalidae > Parhyale > Parhyale hawaiensis. The sequence continues at coordinate 9,677,726 of LQNS02015106.1, forward strand.
CTGATCAAGGTGCTTCGCATCGGTTACCTCTGAGTCGTACGATCTCCTCCTCGCCGTGTTATACCAGTTTTTAGCGTCGTGGATGCGGTACAGATGACTTCGACACTTGATTGTCACCACTCACCAGGGTTGGCAAAAACCATGCTTTTTTGTTTAAGCCGAAAGCCTTGTTTTTTTTAAACAAAAAAGATTTTTATTTTTCATATTTTTTCTAGTACTAGGTATTTTATCCAACATTTAAAAGTTTTTCTGCTCTGTAAACATATAGTTAGCTAATTATCAACAATCTTGGTCACTTCAGTAAAACTTCCCATTGTAGACGAATGATTTTAAGAAATGGGGTTAAGAAAAAGCATTTAGCTCAAACTGCAAAGAAGCTATGACTTATAATTATTGCCTCCGTCAAGGAGGTTATGTTTTCGTCGGGTTTGTCTGTCTGTCTGTCTATTTGTCTCACTTTTTTGTCTGTCACCAAGATAACTCAAAAAGTTATATACGGATTTTGACGAAATTTTACTGGGATTATGAGGTATGTTAGGAGAAACAGATGATTAACTTTTGGTAAAGATCCGTCCATCCGTTTGTTGGTTTGTCTGCGTACCTCATTTTTCTCAATGCCATAACTCAAAAAGTTATGGGTGGGTTTTTATGAAATTTACATGAGTTGTTAGGTATGGTGGGTTTACATGAAATTTACATGTGTTTTTAGTTTTATTGCGAAGAGTAAATGGCCAAATTTTTGTGATGATCTGTGATGATCTGTTTGTTCGTTCGTATGTTTGTTGCTGTGTGTGATTTTATGTTCGCTAGCGCAATAACTCAAAAAGTTTTGAGTGAATCTTTATGAAACTTACAGGAATTGTTAGTAATGTTATGAGATAAATGATTAAATTTCAATGCAGATCGGCTGATTTGTTTCTATGTTTGAGTTGTGTTTGTCATAATGTTTGTTACGAATAACTCAAAAAGTTTTGAATGGATCTTTCTGAAATTTGCAATAGTTGTTAGTGATGTTAAAAGATATAAATGACTAAATTTTGGTGCAGATCGGTTGGTTCGTTTGTATGTTTGACCTATGTTTGTCATAATGTTTGTTAGCAGCATAAATCAAGCAGTTATGAAAGGATCTTCAAAAAAATTGCAGAAACTGTTAATACTATTAAAAGGCACAAATGATTAGGTTTTGGAGTGGATACAAAATAAATAATGGTTTCAGAGCCAATTTGACTTTTTCGTTACCGTTGCCTTACTTGGCGGAGGTACGTGCTCTCAGAGCGCTCTAGTTGCTATATAAAATCCTTTGAAACAGTTGCGAACACTTCAAATTACAAATATAACTTGACAGAATAAGCTAGTTAGCTACTAGCTAATTAAAAACAGAGTAATGAACTAAAGAAAATGAAATAGCTATGAAATCCTTTGAAAAAACTTAGAAAATTTTTAAAATACGAAGAAAACGCGATAGAAATAGCTATATGCCTACATGCTTCTCATGAGCTCACTAGCTATCTAATAGCAACTTTCAACTACTTCTAATTTACAGCAGCCGCTATCATACCAGAATGTAATTAGAAAAGCATATCCGAAATTAAATAACACAAAATTCAATTGGTTATAGTTTTTTAATAAACATAAAGCAATAGTTGACCCTAACTGTCCTAACAGTCGAGCAGATTCCTAAATAGACACATTAACTCATGCTTTCAGTTGTGTTAATAGAGTTTAATAATTTCCAGAAGTAAAACTGTTTATTTTGCAATCTTTATGAATAAAAACCAAATAAGTTGAATAAAAAACATGTTTTTTTTTTTGGTTTAAACCATGGTTTTTTATTTGGTTTAAACCAGCCAATCCTGCCACTCACCAACTAAACTTTTATTATTATTATTATTATTAAAACTTCACGCTTGGGCTCCCACGGACAGGTCATACAACCCAAATGAAGCATTTGCAACACCGGGAAGCCCAATACGCTGCTAAAGGAAATCCAGCAAAAAACCATTNAGTACAGACATTCTGGATGATAAATGAGCTCTGCCGAATGATTATGACAGAACCTTAATGCTGATGGATGTCTTATTTTTATGCAGCTGGTTATTTTCGTCCGTTGGCCGCCGTGAATTTCTCTTAAATTGGAGCGCTTCCGTTGTTCGAAAGTAGTCGCTGCCACTTTTGTTTGAACAGAAATTCCGGCTTGATGCCAGACTGCCTACGAGACAGATCTGTTTTGTTATCAGGTCCGTAATTTTTATGGATGCACGTAGAACGTTTGCGGTAAATTCTGGACAAAAAATGTCCCAAGTGTTTATTAGAGACGTAAAATTTTTAGTTTGAGGAAAACGCTGCCTCTTTGCTTGCTCGTATTGAATTAAAGGGCTTCTTAAAGCAAAATGCGACCACTCTGAGAGCGCCTACCTACGCTAAGCAAGGCAAGGTTAAATTCATCCTGAAATTAGGGTTTCCTCATTATCACGGTGAAAAATTGGTCATTTATGCCTCCTACCATTTCTAACAATTCCTATAAATTTCATAAAGATCCATCTATAAATTGAAGGGTTATGTTGCTGACAAACATAAAATCAAACAAAGAGATAAAAAACTGACAAAGGAATCGTCACAAAATTTTTTCATAGCTCTTGTAACAACCCCAATAATTCCTAAGTATTTCTTAAAGATCCGTCAACAACTTTTCAAGTTATGCGACTTAGTAAAAAGAGTTAGCCTAACAAACAATGCAACGGTTGAACAGACCTTCACCAAAAGTTAATCATCTGTTCCTCCGAACATACTTACCAGTCCCTGTAAATTTCGTAAAGGTCCGCCCATAACGTTTTGAGTCATCTTTGTGACAGACTGACCAACTCAATAAAAACATAACTTCTTTGGTGGAGGCAATAAAGAATAAACAGTGGTACCTTGTAGGGTAACGCAGGGTTAACGAAGCCTACTCGTCGTAATTTTTTTTATCTTTACCTTATGTTACTTGTTTATTGTCGTCACGTAGTTAAATTGTTAAGTTCCTTTCGGCATACTTGGGTGCGCAATACAGTCCCTCCGGATTGTATCGAACTCCACAAACCTGAACGGTGCGTGCTCGTGTTGTGGGAGAGCACTTTTCTGAACGCGCCGCCTTGTTGTTCATCAGGTCTTTTCCCTTTTTTTATCTTAGTGTTGTGTTTGTGCCGTCGAACATCGTTGCGTTGTACTAAACCATCGCTTCAGAAAAAGAACTTTCTTTTTCGGCGCCAAGCTTTGGTCGGCGTGTCCTGACGGCAAGTGAAGAATTGCAGCAATGGGGATGCCTTGTTCCAATAGCTTACCGCAGACAATAGGTTCCGCGGGCCATTGCGTCTTTTGAAGTGCTCTCTGTCCTCCGTTTAACTGATCAAGGTGCTTCGCATCGGTTGCCTCTGAGTCGTACGATCTCCTCCTCGCCGAGTTATACCAGTATTTAGCGTCTTGTATGCGGTACAGATGACTTCGACACTTGATTGTCACCACTTACCAGGGTTGGCAAAAACCATGCTTTTTTCTTTAAACCAAAAGCCGTGTTTTTTAAACAAAAAAAGATTTTTATTTTTCATATTTTTTCTAGTACTAGGAATTTTATCCAACATTTAAAAGTTTTTCTGCTTTGTAAACATGTAGTTAGCTAATTATCAACAATCTTAGTCACTTCAGTAAAACTTCCCATTGTAGACGAATGATTTTAAGAAATGGGGTTAAGAAAAGGCATTTAGCAGAAACTGCAAAAAAGCTATGATTTATAATTATTGCCTCCGTCAAGGAGGTTATGTTTTCGTCGGGTTTGTCTGTCTGCCTCTTTGTCTCACTTTTCTGTCTGTCACCAAGATAACTTAAAAGTTATATACGGATTTTGACGCAATTTGACAGGGATTATGAAGTATGTTAGGAGAAACAGATGATTAACTTTTGGTTAAGATCCGTCCATCCGTTTGCTTGTTTGTCTGTCTGCGTGCCTCATTTTCCTCAATGCCATAACTCAAAAAGTTATGGGTGGGTTTTTATGAAATTTACATGAGTTGTTAGGTATGGTGGGTTTACATGAAATTTACATGTGTTTTTAGTTTTATTACGAAGAGTAAATGACCAAATTTTTGTGATCTGTTTGTTCGTTCGTATGTTTGTTGCTGTGTGTGATTTTATGTTTGCTAGGGCAACAATTCAAAAAAGTTTTGAGTGAATCTTTATGAAACTTACAGGAATTGTTAATAATGTTAAGAGACATAAATGATTAAATTTTGATGCAGATCGGCTGATTCGTTTCTATGTTTGATTTGTGTTTGTCATAATGTTTTTTACGCTATAACTCAAAAAGTTTTGAATGGATCTTATGAAATTTACAGGAGTTAATAATATTAAAAGGCAAAAATGGTTAAATTTTGGTGCAGATCGGTTGGTTCGTTTCTGTGTTTGTCATAATGTTTATTACGAATAACTCAAAAAGTTTTGAATGGGTCTTTCTGAAATTTACAATAGTTGTTAGTGATGTTAAAAGATATAAACGACTAAATTTTGATGCAGATCGGTTGGTTCGTTTGTATGTTTGACCTATATTTGTCAGAATGTTTGTTAGCTGCATAAATCAAGCAGTTATGAAAGGATCTTGAAAAAATTGCAAAAACTGTTAATACTATTAAAAGGCACAAATGATTAGATTTTGGAGTTGATACAAAAGAAATCATGGTTTCAGAGCCAATTTGACTTTTTCGTTACCGTTGCCTTACTTGGCGGAGATACGTGCTCTCAGAGCGCTCTAGTTGCAATATAAAATCCTTTGAAACACTTTCGAACACTTCAAACTACGTATATAACATGACAGAATAAGCTAGCTAGCTACTAGCTAATTACAAACCGAGTAATGAACTAAAGAAAATGAAATAGCTATGAAATCCTTTGAAAAAACTTAGAAAAATTTTAAAATACGAAGAAAACGCGATAGAAATAGCTATATGCCTACATGCTTCTCATGAGCTCACTAGCTATCTAATAGCAACTTTCAACTACTTCTAATTTACAGCAGCCGCTAGCATACCAAGATGTAATTAGAAAAGCATCTCCGAAATTAAATAACACAAAATTCAATAGGTTATAGTATTTCAATAAACATAAAGCAATAGTTGACCCTAACTGTCCTAAGAGTCGAGCAGATTCCTAAATAGACACATTAACTCATCCTTTCAGTTGTGTGAATAGAATTTAGTAATTTCCAGAAGTAAAACTGTTTATTTTGAAATATTATGAATAAAAACCAAATAAGTTGAATAAAAAAACATGTTTTTTTTGTTGGTTTAAACCATGGTTTTTATTTGGTTTAAACCAACTAAACTTTTGAACGAATATTGTATAGACTCACGAACGTCTCCACTCTTGAACGATTCACCTTATCAACTGAAATTTCTGATAAGTTTTATATCGACTCCCGGACAAAATTCCACACCAAGCTTTCAAGCACAGCTGAAAAGAGCAAAGGAAACGTAGAACATCAGCCGGGACAGAATTCACGAAAAAAACTGTATTCGAGCCAGGAACAATTTAACTCGTCAACCCTTCCAAGACCGATCATATTATTGAGACAAGGTCCACTTAACAGTAATTATACATTCTATCAGCGACTCTGTAGTCACTGTACTGGCACTTGGCAACGTCGTAAATTTCACTCACCTTTTCGGTTTATTTCCTGATGAAAACTAGGGTTGGATTAACTAGGTTTATGTCGTGGGGAGTGCCGGTCCTGGGGGTGCTGTGTAGGTCAGTTACCTCAGTCTTAGCTCCATCTTACTCAGCCTGCGCATCCCCGCTACATAGCTCTTTCTCTTATAGAAATACTGCGCATCCCCGCTACATAACTCTTTCTCTTATAGAAATACTGCTTGGTCTTCATTGCTCCAGAGTTTATACGCTGCCCTATATTTAGTTCTCTTCTTGTTTTATTACCGACCCCGTAGATGTCTTTGTTCTTTCTTCACTCATGCTCGAAGGTATTAATTTCTTGGTTTCTCACAATCAATCATCAAAATGCTAAGCCCGTAAGATATGTTTTATTGCTGTGCATTTCGGTAATAAATACTCGCCGAAAACGGTCGTAAAACAAATTGTTACTGTCGATCCATTCATTTGCTGTCATTGTTTCAAACTGCATAGCTACGCTCGTTCATTTCTACGACGCCACTTACCTTCCTCATGTATCATTGATCTGCCCCACCATTCATGGTAATGTAAGAACAGTTGAATATGTCCCTGGAGTATTTCAAGAGACTGCACGTTTTCCATCTGCACCCTTATGGTTTGTCATTAGTTGCCAGCAGAAAAAAAAAACAAGCGTCATGATATTGGCTCCGTCAGTTTACAGTTGATAAGTAAATTGTTTCGTCAATATCACGGAGCTCTGAAACGAACACGCTAGCGTTTTGGGCCGACACGCAGCTCTGTTCTTGTTCAGCTCAGGATGTACGAATGGTTGGTGAATAATCGTGAGAACTGCGCTGCTGTACTACGCTCTCCATTCTTTATTGCTTCGTACTCCAATGGATGGATGTTGGTGTGTTGATTAACGCGATGATCAGAGAAAGTTGTTTAGCGTTGCAGTGAGTGTTATTAGGAATTGACATTTTGTTTGAGTTATTTCATCTAATCAGTCTGTTTGTTTGCTCTTTCAAAAACCAACAGTTTCATAGTTGCCTCGCGCTTGTGAACCTAAAGTATGTTCGTAAGTTAAGTTTAAATTCCATGAATTAGGCGTAGGTAAGGTTGTGAGAACGGACTGAATGATCGTGGGATCTATTGCTATACCAGTCACATCATGTGAAGTAACTGTACTCTTTCACGCCTACTGCCCAATGTTTTTTTATGGATGGTATTAATAATGATAATCTAACGATAAATATATATTTTATTTAGGCGTTAGTGAGCTAAATTAAAAAGAAATTGCATTTGTGCTACTGTACATTAAGCTATGGTAGCTGTAAAAAGTCACTTCTTCGTGCAATCTTGTCAATCAACTCTCATGACAAACATGGGCAAGTTTTTGAAACATTTCCTAAGAACATTTTTTTTTTTGCGTTTCGACTTATCTCCGTTCCATTTTTTTGCGAGAGGGGGGTGTGAAATGGCTGTTGGATTAGATCAGTCAAGTTCTCCCACGGTCCCATAGGTTACCTCAGTCTCGTTTGCGGTACGTCGTCCTTTCCTGCCATTCATGCTTCTTGCGTTCCTTGTGTTCCCATGGAGTATGGGAGTTTTTGCTGCTGTGTTCTTCCTCTTTTTCCAGGTTTTCCATTCCCATCAATGCGTTCCAGTTTTGCTTTGCATATTATGTGTAAAGTTTTCTTCCTCTCTTATGATCTCAGCGGACCGATGGGCTTCAAAAAGTTTTCAAAGAGCCGCACGGACGGCACCCTATAAAAAACATACGTTCATATTTTCTTTCTTTGCATTTGTGAAGATTAAATTTAGCAAAACAAAATGCGTATTAAACTCAATGTGTTCGAATCTAGGGTAAGTTTTACCTGATTTAACTAACAAAACCGCAACAAAGACAACATTGTTGGTACAGTGAGCCCTGAAGCAAGTTTCTGCATTTCTGTCTTAGGATTTTCCTGTAATCAGTGACTACTTACTAGGGAACGTTACAATATATATTCATCCATTTTTTTTCTTCTGAGGTTAAAACCACTTTAAAATTTTACTGCTCATGGTCAGCAAAATGTGCTTAGAAACAGTTTTGGGCTTGCTTTAGTGCCTGTTTTACGAGGGTTAACTTGGCTTTAAGATGAAATATAGTTCATGCAAAGTCTTGTGCACTTCAGTGCTTTCCAGAGGAAAACATGCTGCTACTGAAAGAGAAGATCTTGTAGGCAAAAAAAAAAAACAGAGATAATATAGGTAGTCCTGGATATATGACCCTCTCTTTTCAACAATTTTATAATTTAGATTAGATATTTTTACTTCCAGGTGATCGATATTATTGCATGTCCTCTTCAAGAGTACGAACTCTCCTCATCATGGGTTTATGACCAGTTAAAAAAAAACTGAAAAATAGCTTTTTGCGCTAGTAGACTTGGAAACGTTTCGAACTAAAGCTTGCTCATTGGTAAAGGTAAAGGTTGACGTAGACTAACAATTCCTTTTTTATCACTTTAATAAAAAAATCATATTATGGGTAATTCAGGTGCTTACCAGCCGACCAAATACTCAAGTCCCCTCGTGAAGCAGAAGATGGGCCTAGGATTAAGTTGATTAGGTTAGCTCCTCCTATGTTATGGGGAGCAGCGACCCCAGGGGACCTTGTAGGTTACGTTGGCCGCAGCTAGACCTTTGGGGGCATATTTTCGTCATGCCCCCTTTCCTTCCTTTCGCTTTCACTCTTCCGCTGAATTTGATTTCCTCTTCTTCCTCCTATTTCCCGACTTACTAGCTGTTCCTATGCGCGTTGATCCTGTGTGGGAACACCCTTGTGCTTAAGTTCCACGTTGCTATTGATATACTGTATGTTCCTTCTTTCTTCCTCTGTGAGATCGCTGTAGTTGTGAAAATGAAGTCGTTAGCTACTCAAAATGGTAATGAAAAATTTAAAACCAGTAATTCGAAGAGTACAACATTCATCAGGATGTAGTTGAAGTTAACAATATTAAGACTGTCATGCCTTTATTCTTGTTGATAACCTCAAACATTCTTTGCAGTATGCTTGAAATTGAAGGTTTGCACTGGAGTTAAGGGAGGATTACTCCAGGCTGTGAAGCTGGCATCACGAAGATCATTTACTTTCTCAAACTGTTATTCATTTGTATAGCCATTCCTTACCATACGTAAACGTATTGTATCGGATTCAACTGTGGAAAACAGTCTGGTTGATGGAAAACAGGGACATCATTCTTTTTGGTCAGGCGGGCATTGTGGACTGCTGCTTTATCCTATTGGAAGGAATATCCTTATCCCCACAAACAAGGGCCTCTGTCGTAATGGATGCTTTCTGCAGCACTTCAACGTGCTGCAGAAAGCAGCCGCTGCTGTTTGACATCTATGCAGAACCTGAAGTTCCATTGTGCCTCAGGAGGAAAAGGCACTCCATACCATGACCGAACTTCCGCCAAAGTGCCGCATAGAAAACGATTAGGGGCAACTCTTTGCTGTGCCAGTAACGCTATAAGCCATCAGGACAGTCGAGGTTTTTTTAGAGAAAAAAACTATCTTCCACTTTCAACGTCGCCTGTTTGATGCCTCTGGCAAACTCAAGCTGTCTTTATGACGTGGAATCAGCCGAGACCCTTGTTGACCCTTTTATTTTTCAACCCCTTTTTGCCTTAGTTGTCGCGTAATGGATGTTTATTGGACTGCAATCGGCATCCGTGAGTGCTTTAATCTGACTCGATAATCGTCCACTATAATTATTGACGGACTATGGGCAACTCTACAAATTGTCCTTCTCTATGTTGCTGAAATTGTTTTTGGTTTACCGCAAGATTTCACTGTTCCATGAATGTCAGGGTCTTTCAGGAAGTTGCGAGCCACCGTTTTACTGCGTTTAATCTCAGCAGTGGTTGCGTGCGCGCTCTAACAAACCTTACTTATGCAGCTCAGCGATCTGGCTGCGCTCAAAGGATGATAGTTTATTGGCATGGGAAGAATGGCGCCTTTACACCGAGTAGCTACTTCTAACTGGGGGGGAAACAATGAATTTTCTTCTAAATTTTGGTGAAACGCACATGTTTTTTATAGTCAATTACTTAAATATATTTTTTCTAATTAAACTGATTTGACAGAAATTGTTTGTCGTTATCTTTATCAATGAGTAAACTTTTGATTCAAAAGTTTAGAAATCTGTCTGTGCAAAATAGTACATTTTCAGTTTTTCAACTGGTCCTAAGTTTATAATCTGAGTGTAGTCCGAATAGATGGAAGGAAAATTTTTGAACTTAAGTAATGAAGCTGCATAAAACGAGGGCTTATATTGAGGACTACATCTAGTTTGTTTTTCTTCTCATATCAAAGATGCGTCTTACTAAAACTAGGTTGGCACTTGTTTGCAAATTTCGGTGATGGTTTTTATTTTTAGTAAAATATCTGCGGTCGCAGTTACTGCTTACAGTGAAATGGACCGCTTGTGGCAAGTCACCAAAAGGTGCCGCGATACCAAAGAATGGCCTCAGGACTCTGCTCATTGCTGCTAAAATTTAATGAATTGTTAAATTAAATGCATTGATCGAATAGCGATAATTTTGGCATCTTTATCGTATTTCTACAAGTTCGTTCCGATTTTTTAACATCCTATATATGTGTAGTGCGTACTTACCTTTCACTCCCCGCCACTCTACTTCGCTTTGCGCGCTACTGTTTCCCTTGTACTTATGGGTGACATTTTTCACTATCTGGAATCGAAAGTCATAAAATTGAGGCATTTCTCAAGAATTGGCCGTAAAGCGTGGCACATAGCAGCCAAAACACTTTGCTTCCACTTGCCTGCCTAGCTCGAGTCCATAAAATACAGGTTGGCTCCTGCGCCCGGGAGCCCTCTGGTCACTTGGCCAGACCGCTACACCAAGAAATCTGCTACAGTTTCCAGCTCAGTTTTGGAGTTTCTCGATTCTCGCGACTTCCCCTTACATTAGACTTGCTTTATTACACCTATAAACTGAAATCCAACTGACATTCGACCCAATTGAATAGCGCTACGTCTCTATCCGATAGAGTTTGGTTGGCGTATCCGTTAACCAGGGTGCGGCAGGTCTAATTTGTTGTTGGCTTGTTGGTTCTGGCTGTGGCTCTGCTGGCTGCACCTTTATTTCTCTTCCTTCCCATTTATTCGAGTCGGATGTTTGTTTGTGTCCAAGCATAAATCTCGTTTTGTTAGTGAGTCTCGCCTAATGAAAG
>LQNS02015106.1:9688709-9735606 GCA_001587735.2 Parhyale hawaiensis
TTGTTGGTTCTGGCTGTGGCTCTGCTGGCTGCACCTTTATTTCTCTTCCTTCCCATTTATTCGAGTCGGATGTTTGTTTGTGTCCAAGCATAAATCTCGTTTTGTTAGTGAGTCTCGCCTAATGAAAGTGATAGTTTATCTTCCTTCGTCGATTTAAATCTACTGGCTTGTTGTCTTACCGTTTTTGAGTTATTTTGGTTATCGAGGCATTTATCTGCACCTTGTTAGCTTTTAATTTTTGCATGATTTATTTTTGTTTCATGTTTCATTCCAAGTGATGGTTCTACCTTCATAATTAGGAAGATAGAAACAATTCTCAAAGGGATATGCTTGCTTGTAGTGTGGAGGAACCTGCCTCCTTTTCTTTGATTTACGCTTAATTCTTGTGCGCCCTATAATGCCATAGATTGGGATTTTGTCAGGGTGTTGGTCTCAACGAAAATTCTGTAGCCTGATGTTTATTCTTTAGTTATCCTTATGATTTAATAGTCTAATACGAGATTCTGACTGAATTGGTTACAATCGAGTAATATATCATTCTCGCCAATAGTATAAGTAGAATGCGACGGAACGATTTTGTCACGTGTAGGTTAACGTTCTATGTACCTGCTTCATCGCCGACCTCTGGATCTGCCGAGCTACCTTGCGAATGTCTCGTCACTGTCATTTGGGGGATCCAGCAGTATTTTACTCATATATTTACGGCCTGCCTGTCTCGTCGCCGACTTTATTCTGCTGAACTACCATGTATACGTCCCGTCATCTGTCACTGTGCACTGACGGCTAGTGCGGTATTTCCGTCCTAATGACGAAGTGTACAAACTTTTGTGCACGCTCCCTCCAAGTCTGTTATTACACTCAGCCGCGGGAAAATTTCCCTCCGCTATAGCGCCATTTACTAAAGATTATTTGCAAAGAAAATACACAGTTCTATTCATTCATGCATACTGACTGTATTTTCGTCAGTCTATTATTAATTTATTTAACTTCTATGTGTATCACAAATCTCCGTGTGTTTTACCGGGATTTAGTGCTAGAAAATAAAGCGAAAGTCGAAAAAAATACTCTCGACTGTTTCTTTTATTCTTCGGCAGTGTATCGACCTCTATAGTCCCCTTTCTATCTACAGCGTTGTATTGGTGCTTGAGGCGAGGGGAACTTGGGAAAGCATTCCGACGTACGACTTACTGCTGCCATTCCCATCGATTCCTTCAGTCTTGTTGTCGGTCTAATGTGCATTGCAGCGACCCTGCGATTTGGCCTCAGTAAACATGTCAAAGCAGTCCGCTGCCGCGGAATGAATGCCTCGCCGTACATTCACTGCCCGTCTCTATATATGCTGATAATAATCTGTAGTCAGATAACTCGCTAAACTTAATAAACCCGAAGCGCATTGCGTGAAATTGAAAGGACGTTCCAATAGAGCCCGACTCATTGCGAGATTTCTCTCAAAATTGTGACTGCCGGGCTAGCTGAACTGGCGGACGGGGAGATGAAATAAAGAATGCGTTTGCGTTCTGAATATCATTTGAGGTGCTACAGTTAAGTTTGCCTTCTTCCCAAAAATGCTTTGTTTTGAATGAAGAAATATTACTATGTTGGTGCCAGGCGTTCGGGTTGTATCATGTTAGGTGATACACGCTCTGCTGAATTTTTCATAAAAGATTATGTTTATATATATGAAACGGAAATGAGAATTGAGTGTATTTTATGTTCTGAATATCGTTAGAGATACCGGTATGCTTGTCTTCGTCCGCGGTAAATCTTGGCAAATGCCAAAGTGATATTCTGTGACAAGGAAAAGAATGAATTATTTTCATGTGAAGCCATTCAAACGATTAAGCTGCAGCAGCGATTCTGCCATCTGTGGCTTTGTTGAGGCCAGTGCTAGTCTCGGTGGGATTATATGACGACTAAACGAAAACTATTAGCGTTCTCACGACAACCTATAGCCAGGAGTCGCAACACAGCCTCACACGACATGGATGTATAATATGGAAGACCCTCTCCATCCTTTCCCCTAACCGAGGCAGTAAATACGCATGATACTCTTTCGCTTCGTTAGCTTCGAAATTTCAGAAATTATCTTTGGTGATTCTATTGTGAAGCTGTTCAGCTACAACGTATCCTACTCTCTCGAAGCAGGGGGCCATTTGTTAGATTTCGCCACTGCATGTTGTGGGAAGTAGCGCCCCCAAGAGAACCCAAAGGTTACTTTAGCTTTATCTCGGCCTTTGGGACGCCTTTCCTTAGTGTCCACTTCAATTCTGTCCATATTCATACCCTTTTTATTAGAGTCTTCCTCTTTCTCGACTAGTTCTTTACACGTGTCGTGTTCCATTCTAGAAACACCCAAGTGCATTGGTTGCACGTTTCGCTTTATATACTATATGTCCCTTCTTCTTCATTTGTTCAAATTTTTTTTTTGTAGTAACAAGGAAGGCGTACTGGCTAAAAAAAGCTGATATTATAACGTAATCATTCCTCTCGTGTTTTATTTGGGGGGTATTATTCTAAAATGAGTTAAAAACAGCCTAAATTTTCTTATGAGTTATCTTAGGTGTTATGCATGCCATAGTTAACCCCGTGTGTGCGGAATTTTTGCCTCTAGTAGGCTTGATACTCCCAGTGTTTTTTTTTTTTATTTTAATTCACTAGAACAAGCGCATGACTTGGTCGTATACCAAAGATTCTACCAAAGCAGTGTCGTGGAATACCACAAAATTGATCATGTTTTCGACTTTAGGTATGAGCAACATTTCGGTGCAATGAAAATGGCACTTGAGAGCCTCAGGACTTAGGTATGCATGGCTTGTTTTCCTTGATTAGAATTAGAAACCCAATTGTTGCGCGTTTACGATGTAGTTTCGAAGCGAACTTAAAACTGGACCCTCCTATAAGAGAATATCGACTTAATGGGGAATAATTTGTTATGCGACAGTAGTACGTAATTCTTTTTAATGAAGTTCACTCGTACAGCTGAGTACTAATGTCTTGGGGCTCATTGTCGGATTGTCTTCTGTTAGGGACCAGATCTGTGATACCTTGTATTGACAACGTCATATGTTTCGTTTTCGTACCTTACCTACCTTTTCTTGATGATACTTCTGACGAGGTCCAGGTGGCGTTATAAACGCTACCCATCTTGCGCAGAGGTCATGCTGCTGTCCGTGACCAGCGGGGTGGCTAAGAGCGAGTTATCCCTACAGTTCAGGTAGCCGTTTACAACTGGTTTATCTGGCACTTTCAGTAAGTATGCGTCCAGTAAGTTTTTAAATTTCGCAGTCTCTGTACCGGTGACATTTCGGATGTGACGTGGCATTTTGTTGAATAATCTCGCCATCCGAACTGCGAAACTATTAGAATACTTTGTGGTCATTGCGACACCACCAGTTTTGATCGGAAGTCGCACTTGACAATTGCGACCAATACGGTCTGCGTGTCTGGCCTGGATTCGTCCATTGACGTTGACAGTAATTCCTTCTACAATTTTCCTTACATATATGATCGTAAAGCGCTTGAATCTTCTTTGAATGGAGTGCAATTGAATCTGAGCAAGTCTTTCGAAATAGTTTAAATCTTGCATGCCCCGGATTTTGGCAGTAAACGATCGTTGGATAGCCTCAAGGCGCTCTAAGTCTTACCGTTTGTTTGGCATCCAAAGAGGTGAACAGTATTCAATCCTCGGTAGTATTAGTTGTTTCCATAAGGTGAGAATTGTGTCTGCCTCTCGTGAAGACAAAGTTCGAAGCACCCATCCGCTCCACATCTTGCCTATAATAACAACTCGAGCCACGTGAGCTTCAAAAGTGGCATTATCTTGTATTCTCACCCCAAGATCTCTTAAAATTTGCTTTCTCTGGTTAAATTAATCAGTTTACTGGTTTTTAGCTCCCTTTCTTCATTTAGTTAGGTTAGTTAGAAGCTCGCCTAGGTAATGTTACGGGGTATCGCGTCCCAGAGGGGAAATAATTGCTTACTATGCCTGGGCGATCGTCGGCCTCGAGCTTTTTGTATTCGCTCACCATAGACCGCAACAGTACATGACTCTTAGGTCTGACGCAGGCGGCCAAAAGTCGGCAACGGAAAAATGGGATTTTCTCAAGAGCTATTAGGAAAATAATGATAAAATTAAGAGCATTAAAACTTTTCCCCCTATCTAATACTGAAGAAAAAAAAATTCAAGGTACCCAATATTTTTCTTGCGGAGAAGGTATCTTGGATACGGCGGGGATGCACTTGGGCGCTTGCCTGCATGACCGTGTCAGGACATGTTCATAATAGCTCTTGAGAAATCCCATTTTTCCCAGTTTGGAGGCCAGCGTCAGAGGCCACTTTTAGACCTAAGAGTCAAGTACTGTTGCGGTCTATGTGCTCACTTTCCTGTGTATGATCCGAACTACAGCAGGAGTGTTTTGTAACATTTGTTACACTGTCTAGGTTATGGCGCTTATTCGATCCATAGGAGCTGAGCATATCACTCATAATTTAGTATATAATTTGTGTTTCTAAACTACTCGTCAAAATAAATAGAATTTTCCTAATTACCTAGTGGGAAAAATGATCTTTTCAGAAACTCTTAATCAGTTTTAAAAAACTGAGTAGAGCAGCAGTTCCCACTCCCGTATGGACGGTAGCACGAGATAAATATCTTCTGGAAAGCTTAAAAATTTCAGAAAATGTGAGCCGTTGCGGGCGTGGGCGTGAGACCCGATCGCCGCTCTCTATCCGCTGCAGTGCAGATGAAATCTGCCTTGCCATCTCCGTCTCTGCTCTCTTCGGCCTACGTTACCCGAATGTCTGCAGCTGAAACGTTGAAAATGCCCGTTGTAGCAATCTCTCGCTCCTGTTAAGTCTCGCCCGATCATTCCTTTCTAAAAACTCGGAGCTGAAAATCTGGAACGGTTTCAAATCGCAAGAACATATAGGATTTATATTATCAGATTGAAGCGTCGCCGATGGTATGAAACTATAGATACTTTTTTGCTATATACGATTCTACTCTACTGGCAGCCGAAACCAAAGCGTGTTATATCTGAATTTTCCCTTTTTCGATGAGTTTTCATTTTCTCGTGTGCTGATTTATCTTTTATTGGCTGTCAGACACCCTAATATCTTCGTAATGAAATTTACGAATTACAGTTTTTAAATTTCAATAAATTTCCGTCGATTAAAGCTGCGAAAAAAATTTCACCTATCAAGTTCTGCCAAAATGTATAATTTTGAAGTTCATTTCAATTTTTTTTTTTTGTGTAGGCACATACTGCATTTGCTTCGTTGCTAATTTCAGTATTTGCATTTTGTTTATAATTACTACTCACGTTACTTTAATGTATTTCTGTTGTGTGAAGTGAAATGCGGCATTACGTTTCCTAAATACAAGTTCATGCTTAAAACTGTTGTTTATTGGAAAATTTTAATCATAAAAAGATATATTTTAATGCACACCTTAAATAGAGCAAACATTCGTAAGCTGTCGGCCGGGCATGATCATAAACTTGCAAGGAGCTAACGTAAAATGGGGATTCGTGAACTATAGCAATTCATGTATTTAAAATTGCGTTCTAAGTAGCTTATTTATAAAATATATATATATAAACTAAATGTGATTTATTTTTATCTTTGTTTCAGTACGAGTGGCTTCAAATGCATCAAGCTGGTGGAACGCGACCATCAAGTACTTGAAATTCTAATGGGTAAGTTTATTCACTCTATTTTATTATTAAAATGTAAACATATGTTGGGTAAAACAAGATATCAAATTGCCGTTAACATTGTGCTGCATACGTGAGTTGGTTCAGTTCGTGTGTGCAGCGCACTTTGCGTATCCTATCTGTATTGAGAAATACACTGTCCATTTCTTTTTATTTGCGTACTTTATCCCTATTGTAAATGATTGGACATAGTACAGTATAGAGGCGAACGCATTTGTAAAGTTAAATATTAACTCTTTTTCTTTCGAAAAAATTAAGACATAGACCACACCATACATTGACTGGACACTGAAATCGGCCTCTCGCAATTGGGCCTGTATGCCGATTTACGTAAGTGTTAATAAAATGAGTTCTAATAATCACAGAGACCTCAAACAAAGATTAATTTCTTCGTGGTACCATAAGGAACGGGCTGCAGAGTTGGGAATCTAGATTCACAATCATATATCTTCAGTAGGCGTTATTCATCATACCTTTGAACACTAAGCAAAATTGAAAATTCATCATAATTTCTATGAATTTTGAATTTTATAGAAAAAATCGACTCATAGATACTACACTTAATTAATTAATGTACTTTAATATCACATTCAATTGAGTTTTTTTTTCAAACGACGGATTTGAAGCAATAACCTCAGAAATTGATGCTTACTGTAGATCTCATCCCAATAGCCGCAACAAAAGTGAGGTTGAGAAACCCAGTAATGTTGATAAAATGTATTAAAGCCACAGTAATACTACATTGGTACCTACCTGACAATGAATTAAAAACACATGTTTAACACGTTGACTGCTAACCCCAGACATGTGATGAGCAATCATTTATTGGTGCATCATGGTCGTTTTAGGACCACCATTATCGTGCCTGATGTCACTTCCTTCAGCATTCAAAAGTAAAGGGAGCTATTGATATTAAAACAAGTCACTACTACAATCTTTCTCTGTATTTCATTGAGAGTCTCGTAGGACATATTTCTATGCCAAAATAAACATCCTTTGTAATCAAAATTTATTTTATGAGCGTGTACCATATATGGTGCACACCGTAGTGAAAGTGTTAACTATGGGATAAAGATACCAAGACAGCCGGTAAATCATATTAAAACATAGCAATTTATGGCTGATTCAACCCTTTATTACTGGAACCATCTAATGCTGCAGATCGTGATTGTCAATATCATTTCACATAACTGCCTAGGTATATTACACCATTTTGTGGTTGCCTACGTTATATCACTTCATGGTTTTCTGTGTTGCATCACTTTTTGGTTGCCTAAGTTGAAACACATCATGGTTGCTGGAGTTAAATCACTTCACAGTGGTCTACATTACTTCAGGGCGGTCAATGATATATCACTTAACAGCTGCCAATGCTACCTACATCACTTCACGGCTGTCAATACTACATCACAAGTTTCGTGGCGGCCAGTGCTTCATCATTCAGATCACTTCACGGCCGCCAATGCTATATCACTCCACTGCTACCAATGCTATATCACTTCACGTACTGCTTCCAATGCTAGATCACTTAACTGTTTTCAATGCTAGATCACTTCACTGCTTCCAATGCTAGATCACTTCATAGCAGCTTGTGCTTCATCACTTCACAGCTGGCCGGTCTCCATCACTTTATGGCTGCAAGCTGCTCCAACTCACCTTTCGGCTCTGCAGTCTGTTCTGATTTTCTCGCTTAGCCCGTATAGCTACCTAATAAATTTCATTAACATTTTTATTACCTGTTTACTTGGCATTTCATTACAAATCGATTATACCACGAATTTGAGAAGCTTCTGTTCTACAACATGAAACTGTTTATTTCACTAACTATTGCGAAATAAGTTTACTGCAAATATCAAAGGATGTCATAAACAGTTGCTCTACGTAATTACACTTCAAGCTTTAATACTTTTGCGAATTTGTTGCGTATAGGAGTTTTAGAAGTACGTACATCCTTGCCAGTCATTACTGAATCTAAAAGAATTAGGTCAAATTGCCTAAACAAAGTAAGAAAAATGTGATGGGAGAACATATAAAAATGCGTCTGCGACACCGTGCAGTCGGGCCCAATTGCGGGACCGAAATATGCCTTAGGGGCCAGTGTCCAGTCAATGTATGGTGTGGTCTATGATTAAGATAATCGATTTAGTTGTCCGATTCTCATAGTAACCTTTAAAAATCATGAAACGAGTTTTTATTGAGAGTTTCGGTGTTAGGTAAATATTCAGTTCTCAAACGTCAAGTGTCATGTTTATTTTTCCTTTAATAATGTTCCAAGGCTATCGGAACTTCACTGTGTTATTATGAAGGTGAAAAATGCAATATTCCTATGTCAGTTTTGAAGCCTTCTTCTGCAATGTTGTTTGTATTGATAGAAGCTGCTTCCGTTTCTTCAATGAGCTAGCGCACTGCCATCGACGTGACGGTGACTTACAGTATTGCACATATTGTAATTTTGTGTGCGCTATGCACTCGTATTGTAGTACAATGTTCAGTTAATTAAAGGAGTAAACAATTTTTTTCTACATAATCATGTTTGGTGAGAAGAAGCTATGTTAAAAGCTATGCACACAGCTCTTCAGTCACTGCCTGGTTACTCAAAGTAAAATTGCCCTTTTATTAAATTCCTTCAAACGAACAAGAAATTGCCTGGTTTTTCGATAGACGTTGCCGCTATCGCCAAGATGCAAACCTACCATTCGGATCCGTGATCGCTGTTGAAACAGAAGTTTTTCCGCTGCACAAATTGCAAGAGCGAGCAACTGTTCGGTGAACAGCGAACAAGGCTTGCTGTTTTCTTAGCGATGTTCACTTGCTTCTACCGACTCCCGAGACAAACTGGTGTTAGACGCCAACCACGACTCC
The DNA here is from genome assembly GCA_001587735.2 of Parhyale hawaiensis. Classification (NCBI taxonomy): domain Eukaryota; kingdom Metazoa; phylum Arthropoda; class Malacostraca; order Amphipoda; family Hyalidae; genus Parhyale; species Parhyale hawaiensis. Next base: position 9,697,286 of record LQNS02015106.1, read on the forward strand.
TGTGTACCAACCCCCCCACCCCCCCCCCAGAAAAATGGAAGAAATCTTTTTCTGCAACCCTGGTCGTGGCTGGCTTGAATAAAACAAAAATAATTAGATAAAGTTTTACTAACGAGCATAGAAATAACTTGCGTACCGCAGTTAACAGAGATCCTCTAAAACTCATGACTCTTCACCTATTAAAGTCTGACTGAAGGATGAAATTATTTATATGTTTCATTTTGTATCACAGGCAGGGTCGCTCCAGTTGCTGAGGAGGCGTGCAGTCATCATTTTTTCGACAGCGCCTCGAGCAACTACTCTACATTCATCAGTAAGTCACGTCCATTGTACAGTTGGACATCTTCCTATATTGGTTACTGAAATTCCTTCTTAGTAGGGAGGTATCGTAGGAATTTTTACAGCCATTTGAAAGAACATATCTTTCCTTAATATCAGTAAAGTTTTCATAATTTAGTCGTGAAAACCATTGTGGTTTACCCTGACTCTAACGTCTTGACGCGGGACAAAGTGACCTGGCATCATCTTGTCACCAGAAGTGAAGCAAATGTAGAAGTTAGCTGATTATAGCTACAGTAGTTCAAACCCTCAAATTTTTTGCTTCAACTATATATATTTCTCTAATGCGGAATTTTTAATTAAACTGTTTACCCTAAAATTATCTTTATACTTCCGTTCTTCAAATTTTTAGTTGCATGAGCTGTCGCGAATCATGTTGCTACTCTTTTCAGTTGGCTCATATCTTAATTACCTAGTATATGAATCGCACCTCTCATTGTAGTTTTTCACTTAATGCTTTCTCAATTACTTGGTGTACTCCATAAACTCTCATATCCCTCCAGGGATTGCCTGGCCTACTCTTGAATTCCTCCTATTTCTGTGTAACTGCGCATAATCGCTAGTATTCAGTTCCATTTCTGTAACTTCCTGCTGCTCAAATTGGCATGATTATATTTTTTCATATGCGGTGATTTGTGGTCCCTGTAAAACGAAATGCTCTGCTACTTCGCTGTGTGTACATAGAGATTGACGATATTCAAATGGAAGTTATTCTGCTTCCAAATGCGAGAAATATATTTTTCTAGTAAGTACAATGAACTGTTATTGCCGATCGTCTCAACCAAATGTTTTTGGTTCAAGCATGTGGTTAAATTAAGTAGAGATTTTTCGGTGTGTAATTACCGCGCTGATGAAACTTAAAAATAGATACTTGATATTTCTCTGTTTTTTGACTACATTGGGCCACTCGTCGGTCTGTCTAACTGATGCGCGGTGTTCAGTTGTGGTGTGCTCATGACCACTTAGCTCGTAGTTTATCCGTTGTAAAAAAATATTCTGTCGTGCTGTAGCTATTTTCATCAAACGTCGTTAAGGATAAAAAATATCTCTTGTATATAATGTTGGCACTGCAAGAGAACTAGTGTCTCTATTCGATGATTTGTAAAAAAAAAGTAATGGTCGTATTTCCACTTTACCACAATTTTTGCCTTCGCTGGTGAATGTGTAAAATAAAATTGTTGCGTCACCATTGTAAAATGACCAATGTATTTCTAATGAATTCGGGGGCGTATTTTTGCGACTATTCCAGATGCGATAGACGTGTGGCAAATTCCTGATCGTTGCAGCGGCACCGGACGCAGCGCAGAAGCCACCGACTTTCGTGCATGTCTTGTTAGTACTGGAAAAAGTGGTGAAAAAAAAGGGTTCTAGAAGGGCAAGTACATGCGGGGCCATTGAGTGAACTACATATTAAGGTGGAGCGTTTTTCAACTACTGTATTTTTAACTCTCCATAGTGGCTAGTTCAAAAAAGTTGCCAAATGGGCAGAAAACAATCGTGTTAGAAATTTTTTTTCTAGACGGATATCTCCTTCCCCCCCCCCCCAAAGCCCGTGAAGTTTGAAAAAAGTGCTCATGTGGGCGAAATTTTTTTTTCCAAATTTTTTCTTTTGTTCAGTAAACAGTAGCTGCACATCAGAGAAACGCGCAGGCAAAGTTTTAGGCAGCCAGTGCAACGCGAAGTGGGTAGAACAGGAGGATGAAAGGGTCCTGGCTTCTCATTAAATTGTGCCTCTGAGCTTCAATATCTAGCGTCAAATAGCATTTTCTGCAGCAACGATACAATCTACATGGAAGTAGGGATCACAGCGCCCCTACTTCTATTAAACACCCATGTAGATGGAATCAGTGCTGCGGAAAACCCTATTTGTCGCAAGATATTCAAGCTCAGAGGCAGAATTAATGGGAGGCCCGGCCCCCTTCATCCCTCTGTTCTACCCACTTAGCGTTGCACTGGCTGCCTAAAACTTTGCCTGCGTGTTCTCTGATGTGTAGCTACTGTTTAGTGAACAAAAGAAAAATAAAAAAAAATTCGCCCTCGAGAGCACCTTTTTCAAACTTCACGGGTCTTGGGCGGTAGAAGATTGCCGTCTAGGAAAAAATGCTTTTAACACAATTTTTCCCCCACTTGGCAACGTTACCAAACTTGCCACTATGGAAAATAAAAAAAAAATGGAAAAACGCTCCACCCTCCGACATATACCCAGAAAACTCTATTTTTTAATGAAAACTCATTTTATACGCCAACTACCAACGTTGCGGTGAATCATGCCATAAGAACTACTTATTCACACTCAATAATGTACTCCTTCGATCCCTGATGTAAAAACCATTTTTAGTAAGCGGAGCCGCACTTTTTACGCCCTCAAACTGGTGTGACAAACTGAAGCGTTAGACAAAATACATTTCTGCATGCCAAAAATACCTCCACGAATCTTATCAGAACGACAACGCAGATTGCTTCTCAGTATCAGTCAATGGCCAGCGGCACAAAGCAGTAAGCTGGCATCTGAACATTACCGGCGTCTAAAGCGATAGCGCGCTGTATGTGATGGCCCAGTTAATGTTTACTTGGCTTAGACTAAACGTCACAAAAGACTGATCGTTAACTTGCGTTGCTCAAACATTGCTTGTCATAGCGATAGCTCGTGTGCTTTATTCCGTCAACAATGGACTAATGTGACTCACGTGTCTACTGCCATTAGAAAACTTCGAGTCAACTGCTAGGCCGCTCTAAAGAAAACAAAGGTCAGTGAGTGCCTCCTGATAACGCAAAAAGAGATCACTAGCCGTCCCCAGAGACAGGCTAGTTCTAAAATAAATGTCGAGCAGTTTTACTTACCGAAAGCTTCTGAGGGACAAAGAAAGGCATAAAGCACGTACTGATAACGCAGCAGAGAATCCAGTCATGCGCAAGTTAAGTTGAAAATGGCTATTGATCAGCAATAATGCCATCAGGCTACTGGTAGAGGGAAAAGGTAAGATGGGCGAGAGTCCCTGTCGCGGTATGGTATCCAACAGCGTTATGATTCGCCACGAAAATTGTCCCGGAACGCTTTATTTACGGATAAACCGCTGTGCATGATAAATTGATTGTCTATTACATTACTATTTAAAGCAATAACCGGGGTATAGACAACAGAAAGTCAATAACAGCAGCTAGGAGAGTGTAACCCAATCAGCTGAACTTCCCTCCTCGTGTGGAGCTTGTCGGCTATTCCTACCAAATCGAGAGAGTTTGAAAAAAAGGTAACTTGTTATACTATCACAATAATACGAATAGTAAAAAGTACATGCAAAGGTCCATCAAAGAATTTCTGTAACTGGTCACGTTAAAAACCTGAAATTTCACCTCCCTGTTGTGTGGCTCAGTTGCTCGTATCATCACTGGGAATCGTGTAAGGTCAATGCAGTGCATAGAGAGGTAAAAACCAGTGGCTAGGGATATTTAAACGAACGTTCATATTAATTTTAGAGAGTCATGCAGTGCGAAAGTCCCTGGAGCAACAGTTTCCATCGGTATATTCACGGAAAGTAGCTGACGTTTGACCACCCTGTTCTTCGGTTCTGTTACAGGCAGCAACGCGGAAAGTCGCAGCTGCCCCAGCATGGGTCGCTACGAGGTGCTCACGGACATGGGCACGGCCCGAGCTGCTGCCGCGTCTAGCAGCCACGGGTCTTCGTCGGCATCTTCAGGAAGCACAACTCTTATTGCCTCCTCTAGGGACGGCTGCGATGCCCCCTACACCGCCCTAACTGTCGGCTGCACCGCCTCCGATACCCTCGAGATGCACACTTCTTGTTCTAATGCAGGTCAGTTGTAGATGATAGTGCTTTGGGAATTGCAGTTCTGCACACTTTCAGTGTAGGTCAGGTGTAGAGAGTAGTGCTTTGGCCTTTCGAGTATATATATACTTTCAATGCTGATCAGTTGTAGATAATGGTCGTTTTGGCATTGTAGTGCGCACTTTCAATGCAGGTCACTTGTAGATCATACTGCTTTAGAAAGACAGTAATTATATTACGTATTTTGCCTTTTAATGCTGGTCAGTCCAATCTAGTACATTAGAACATATAGTCCACATTTCACGTTATATTGCAGGTCAATCCAGTATATTATAGTTCTTTGGGATGTTTATTAAACTGTACTCTCTGATGCAGGTTAGTGGAATATTTATCTTAGTCCCTCGGTATCAGTAGCCCGTACCGGATGTTTTGATGCAGGTCTGTTACATTGTTTGTCATAGCACTTAGGAATCGAATGTTCAGGTGCTCTAGTTTAGGATTCCTCCCAGGTGACAAAGAAAAATATGTGGCCGACAAAAGTACTTATCGCCTTATAGCAGCAGTAGCTACGTCTGTTTCGATAGTGGTAGAACTAGTGATTGAGAGACGAATGTCACCGTACCAGATAACTGCAGACAACCAATTTGGACCAACATGGAACGGATATGGTTGTATTCACTGTCAAATGGGTCATAAATCATTTTATTGCCAGGGGATCTGCTATGTACTTGTTCTTTCTCGATGCTATGGCTACATTTGATCGATTACACCATTACTCTCTATTCAGGTGCAAGCTGTAGAAATAAATACCCCCTTATATTGTCAAGACGCTAAAGTAATGGTTTCAAACTCAGAAATGTTTTATGAAATATTAGAACTGCAATGTCATCGGTGTTTAACATGATTAACGGCTTACGACAAGGAGGCTAACTCTCCCCAATTCTCTTTAATATCTTCATTGTTGGTATCCACACCCTTCTGAACGCAGCTGGAATAGGGTGCCAATGCAGTAAATGCGCTCAGTTATGCTGGTGACATGGTCCTTGACTCTCCCCATTACAGTGGGCTGCAAAAACTGCTCTCAATTTACAAGAACGATGCTTGCTAACTGTATATAGAATATAATACTGCCAAAACTGATTGTATGTACATTAAGCCTGGGAGAAGTAATCTGTGTACTGATGAAGTCACGGGTTTCAATGGTATTGATCTCATTTATGTGGACAGCTGCTCTTATCATGAGTCATCAAATCACCAATTACTTTCTTGATAACCGGGATATAGAGAAAGAAAGGCGAAAGCTCCTCGCAGTGGGCAACATGCTTGTCAGAAAGTTTGGTCACTGCTGGGAAGAGTTCAAATACCGACTGTTTCGAAGCTTTTATACTGTACTGTAACTCGCCTTCGCCGAGTTTTAATCGGAAGTCTCTTTTACGCCTGTATGTAGCCGATAATTAATGACATATTTCGCCGTGTGATGAATGTGTGGAGTTCGACTGTTGCAAGTATGATATTTGCTCAAAAGTATACTGATTGCCTCTACGTCAGGACAAGGAAACCAGCTCTTAGTCTCCGGCTCAGGATAGAAAAATCTGGTCCTGGCTACAAACTACTCCTATCTATCATGTACAGCCCATTGCAGCGTATACTGTTACCAGACAGGGGCCAAACAGTGGGCCGCAATGCAGCGTAGTTTTTAATGATAGTATTACCTGTCCTTTGTATCTGATGTAACTCTTGTATTAAGCTGTGCACGTGTGCCATGTTCCTATGTGTACCTAATAAAGTGTATTATTATTATTTTGATGTTGAGACTCAGCTTGCTTATATATCATACTCTAGAGATCTACACAACATTTACATGGTCTGATACAGGTCGGTAATTGTCTATCATTGCCCTTTAGCAGCTATACGATGCAGCTGGGTGACAGTGTTTTCTAGGTTAGTTTCTTTTAGCCTGAGTTCTGGTTGGTAACTCTTGAGATCGTTGTGTGTATGTCTACTTCAACTCTCAGAAATGAAGTATGAAGGATGTTCCTGTTTCTTTATTAAGTCGCTCCAGTATTTATTTATACAAAGTCCCTGAGATGCGCGAATAAGTCAGATGTATCTCGTGGTGGAACCGCTAACTGCACGACGAAGCTATGCACTGGTCTTCTTCAGCAGCAGCCGACGGTTTGGTATTCAATGAACACTACCTAACGGATATAGCTCGTTCGGCTTAGTTCGGCCTGTCCATTCTTTACTACAGTGCTTTGCAACTCAACATGGGCTCTTAAGCTTCGTCCATAATAACGCAACTGCGTGTGAAATTCTTCTACGCGATATCGGAGAACGCAGATAAAGTTGCTGGACAGCGCACAGGCAAAACTCTTGCACCACGCACGCAACGGTCGATCTCTACGTATAAAGAGAACTTCGTTACATGATGCGCCTTGACCCAAAGCCGTTGTAGTTTTTACCACGGCTGTTCACTTATTTACTTCGAGGAGCGATGAAATCTTGAGTAAAAACTCATTGTGAACGAGAATACAGTTTCATTAATTCTGTGGCAATTTACTTGGTAGTCTCTTAAGCTTGTTCTGTCAATAGAACTAATCGTCAAGTTGCGTTTGGTTTGTCATTCAAGCAACAGAGGAGTTAACAGCTTTCTGAGTTCTAATTGCGAGCAAATTTCAATAGTTATCAAAAAAATTTTGCAGCCACGCAGTTGTATTTATGAAGAAGTAAATTCACATTCAAATGATTTGCAGAGAGAACCTGTTCAAACAGCCTTGAAAGGGGTTGTAATTGGCATTGTTTTGTTTCCCGTTGAGTTCCGCCACCAAAGTTCTGAATCAGCTTTAGCGTTATTGGCAAAGGCATCCATCGTGTGAATTCATCTTTCGTTCTCCTGTCGCACGAGACAACGTTCACGTTTTATTTTCTGAAACTTTATCATGTGTCCAAAGTCTAAATTTCGATTATAAATTTTGGTGACTAGAAACGGGAGCTTTGTTCTCAAAACATTGGACGAAACCCCAGATCGTGAGCCCGGTCTAGTGCGCGGTTTATTCTGAATGTACCACACGCTCTTGTCAACTTGGCACATATGGTGACCCCGCAGCTTCATTAATAGTTTGCATGGTACTTTTGAAACTTGTACTCACTGGCCAATTATATCACCGAGCTGCGCTTAAATATTTTTTAAGGAGGTTTAATATTTTCCAGCAGATCCTATAAGCAATTTACTTGCTGAGTTTGGAAATGTAACTCGTTTTATTCATTCTGGCCAGATTTTTTTGTCCTTTCAGTTTTAAGAAAACCAATGATCACCAAATATTAATATATTTTTCATATACCGCTTGAATAATGGAAAATGTGCAACCTATGCCTAAAATAGTACACAATTAGAGTTCATGTGAACTTCAAGATGAAAAATGAAAGTACAGTAGTGAGTAAATTCACAGTTTCGTGCATGTAAAAAAAAAATTAAGGATGTGATAAAACCATTGCGGTAAAATTAGGTTTCGCACAGTTTCTCGTCTGCGCTGTACATTTGGAGCATCCCTCTTGAGGCACCAGCAGTAGCCTGCAATCATATTCACTTCCCAACGGCCCTGGTACATCTCCTCCATTGCTCGAATATCCTTGAGAAAACGCTCTCATAGCTCTTTGCTCAAATTACCACAGTTTTCCCGAATATAGTCTAAATGCGAACCAAGGAAGTGCATTTTAATGGACATGCGTGCACCGAGAGCTTGGTAGTTTTTCAGGAGCTAATTAATAACACGTTTCGTATTCTCGATTTTGGTGGTTGCCTAGAAAGTTTATTACAATAGATAGATGCAATAATTGGTTACTCATTCTTCCTACGTACGGTGTTTTTTTTTTTTTTGCCGTTACTCGGCGCATATTGCATAACTTTGTTGAAAGAAGATATAAAATACTGATGTACGCTGTCTATAATCCCTTTTATTTATGTTTAAAACATTGAAATTTAGTATGCATAAAATTCCTCAGAAAACACGTTATTTGTGCAGTAATTTATGTTCTTCAAATTTGAATGAAATGAAAAAACTTCGCCTGATTGGGCAAAATTGCTTACATTTTTGAATTCAGAATGCAAATGCCATGTATGGTAAGAACACTTGAGAAACCCTAAACGTTAAAAATGACGCAGACCAGTGTTTTCTCTCTATTCTCATGTCGCCTTGCGGAATTCCCCAACAGTACATGATCGAAACTGCAACTGGAGGTTCTGACAGGACGGTACAGCCCAGATTCATCGCATTGCCATGAAATCTTTGTTTTTCCTCAAATTTGAATTACTGCAGGTCACACACACCCTCTAGGTTAGGAAATGCAAAAGATAGTTACGACCCGTAGTTATGGATGCTGTAATTAAGCTGAGCTTGCTGTTGCCAGAGCTACTGGAATCCATTAGGCTCTATAATGAAAAAAAGTATCGCTTCCTCAGGTGATCAATGAAATGATCACAAGAAATGCAAAAGCCACTTACCAACCGTAGTAAGGGATGCCGTAAGCTGTGCATGCTCTTACCAGAGCTGCTGAAGTCCATCAGGCGCTACAAAGAGAAGAAAGCATCGCTTCCTCAGGTGATCAGTGAAGCGATTAATGGCAGCTCGTGGTGAACCAATAAAAGGAAGCTGAACAAACACGAGCCCAGGCAATCTCGCCCGTGTTCGGTGAAGCGAGCACCAATCGTTCGACACACTCGCTCGGAAAACGTTTTGGCCCAAACTCGAATAAACCATCACTGCAAACGTCGGCTCAAACGTTTGCACAAACGTTCAGGCAAACACTGCAGATCGAGTAGTTCGTGTTGACCCAAGACTTTGATTGATTTCAGAATAAATAAGGGTTCTGTGAGAATATGAATGATCTGCTTCGTGTACGTACGCCCGCCACTTCAGGATGCAGTTGCGGCCGTTCCCGCGGATTACCTTTCTCGACCCAAGAGCGTCCATAGCAATTGAGAGCTGTGATAAATAGTTATTAATACTAAACTCATTTAATCGCCTCAGCTTGGGGTCAGTATTGATGCCAAATATTGGATGTGACCTTTCACCGTGTATTTACTATTGTGTTAACTAAGCATTTACTGTCAGTCTGTCGTATAGATAATCTGGCCTTTCTCCATTTGTCGACTTTTATGTTAACGTATACACTGTCGTACATAGAATTTGACCTTTCACCGTGCGTCTTCTTTCATGTTTACTTTGTGTTCGCTGTGGTATAGAGAATCTGACCTTTTAATGTGCATCTACTTTTTTGTTAGCTATACGTTCACTTTCGTGTAGAGAAACTGTGCTAAAGAAGCGTTCACCGTCGTGCTGACCACCTAACCTCTCACTCGACGTCCACTTTTACGTCGCCTGAGCGTGAACTTCCGTTGCTCAATATAAACAATCGTTAATCGCTTTCGTTTTCTGCAAAATATGTAGGAAGCAATAGAAGAACGAGTTATCAAAGATGCTAAGCCTGTGTAATATAGATCTGTTTATATACATTTTTTATTCAGGGTTGGCTGGTTTGAACCAAATGATAAAAAACATGATTTAGACCAACTTTTTTTGTTTTTATTCATAAACATCGCAAAATAAACGGTTTTATCTCTAGAAAGTATCAAATTTTAGTGACACACCTGAAAGGATGAGTTAATGCGTTTCTTTTCAGGATCCATTTGACTGTTATAGACAGTTGGACAGTTAGGGACAACTATTGTTTATGTTTATTAAAAGCCTATATCTTATTGAATTTTGTGCTACTTCATATCAGAGATGCATGTCTAAATATAGTCTGCTAAGCTAGAGGCTATTGAAAATTAGAAGTAGTAGTTATATAGTTGCTATTAGATAGCTAGTGAGCTCATGAGAAGGATGTAGGCATATCGCTATTACTTCAGTTCATTGCTCTGCTCTCAATTAGCTAGTAGCTAGCTATTTCTATCGAGATTTTGAGTGTTTCTAAGATTTTCAGAGGATTTTATAGCTATTTCACTTTCTTTAGTTCAATACTCTGTTGAACTATCATGTTGTCAAGTTGTATTTGTAATTCGAAGTGTTTACAAGTTTTTCAAAGGACTTTATATTGCAATTATATATTATAGCATCTCTGTAGTTTGCAGTTTAAATGTAGCAATAGCAAATACTGGTACTCTGCTAACTGCTTCTTCGTTACCCTTTTATCTTAAAATCATTCTTCTACAATAAGCAGTTGAAATGAAGCGCCTAAGATTGTTAATGAATAGCTAGCTACATGTGTCTACACAGAAGAAAACCCTTTAAATGTTGGATAAATTCCTAGAACTCTGGAAAAAACAACAAAATATTTAAGAAAAAAAAAATAACACGGGATTTTTGGTATTAACCAAAAAAGCCATGGTGTTTGGTTTAAACAAGAAAACATGGTTTTCACCAACCGTAATTTTATTAATAACCAGTGTTTGATGTCCACCTTGTGGTGTTTAGGTTGTGGCGACTCGGGGAACCGTTGCGGTTGGGTCAAATTTCATCTAGAATAATATCCTTTATTATGATGCTACTTTGGATCGTTCTTCAAGCGTTAAACCCAGATTGATTACCCTTGTGAAGGCCTCACACTCACTCTTGCGGATAACTTTTATTTGTGTGATGTATTTATTGGTAACATGGGTAGTTCCTGCAACATCGTGCTGTGTAAGCGCTCGTCACTTTCAGGGTAATTCAGTCTCCATGCTGCCGAATGTAGCTACTTATAAAATTCAACAGTATCTACCCTGTATCGCTTACACATTTCTCTCTTTTCACCACCTAATTATGCCATTGTCACTGCAATGCATCAGCGGCACAAAATGCGTGTTTGTAAACCTGAGCAGTAATTTTGGTTTCCCCGAAGCGAATTCACGGTCTTAGTTTCTGGGTGTCCTAGCCTTCTGTTGCGGTGATTAGGAACCCCATTGAGTTTGTATACTCATCCCTCTTCGCGTTTCACTGATTATGCCGTTGTCTGCACAGTATATTCGTGCAACAGAAAGTGATTCCAATGTTCTACCCAGAAATATCTGTGCTGCGTTTAGACAATTTTCCCTGTTTGCCCCCTAATTATGCCATTGCCTCGGCAGTGTATTCGTGCCACGGGTGGTGGCAGGAGCCAGGAGGACGGCAATTCCTGGTCGTAACTCCGGCGTCCAGAGCCAGCACGGGGGCACGACGTCTGTGTCTGGTGCTGGAGAGTCATGGTCCAGACGATTCCACAAACGGTGCCATGACGATCTCGTCCTCCACTGGATATTGCAGCAGATATGTTACGCCCGACCACCACATGCACATCTCTCTCAACATCACGAGCAGTGGTAAGTGCAACTGCCCCCACTCTGTTACTGAGTGCCAGCTATGCAGCTGTAGAATAACCGTTGCTTTCTGTCGTTGGATATATGCAGTTCTGACATGAGGGTTGTGCTGCGGCGGTGATTGTTATTTTCGGTTGTTATTGTTTGTAATATGTAAAAGTCGGTAGCTACATCCATTGTTTGTGGTCGTCTAAGTGGGATGTCGTCAGACATCTGCATCTACACGTGTTTTGGAGTTGTGTTTGTCGCAATATTTTTTCGCGTATGGTTGCTGTAAGTCGCATATGATATGCAGCTGTAGAAACGTTCATTTCTTTTGGTATGGTAGGTACCTAATGTAAGTTGCAGTCCAGGCTCCTGAGTTGCATTTTCTAGTGCTGGTTGTTAGGTATATTTGGAGGAACAAATGGTGAAGATCCGTCCATCCGTTTGTTTGTTTGTTTATCTGCCTCTCTTTACTTAATGCCATCGCTCAAAAAGTTATGGACGGATTTTTTAAAAAATTTACACGAGTTGTTAGGTATATTACGACGAGTAAATGACCAATTTTTGTGACTGTTTGTTTATCTATGTTTTATTTTATGTTTCTTAGCAAAATAACTCAGAAAGTTTTGAACGGATATTTATGAAGTTCACAGGAAGTGTTAAAATGCCATAATATATAAATGATCAAACTTCTGTGTTTGACTAAGATTTGCTAAAATGTTTTATCAGAACATAACTCAAAGAGTTACTAACGGATCTTGAAGAAAATTACAGCAGCTGTTATTTCTGTCAAGAGGCGCAAATGAGCAGATTCTGATGCAAGCAAGAAAGAAATCAGAGTTTCAGAACAAATTTAAATTTTTCGTTGTTTCCTTACTTGGCCGAGGTGTGCTCTCTGAAAGTGCTCTATAGTTATTTACTATTAATTGGTATTCAGTACACGAGTTAGGTAATGGTAGTTCCATTATTTTCATTGCTAGCTGTAAAGAATGTTTGAAATATCAGTGCTGCTATGCTATATTTAATGAAAAATTTTCAATGGATATTAACTGATGAACTAGATATTTTTCTGACCAGTACCCAATTTTGTAACACTTGTATTACCGCCATACTTGACATCACAAATCAGCTTCAGAGAATCGTAGCTCATGCTTTCATCTATTGTTATATTGTAATTCTCACTGGGTCTACTAGTACTTTTCACCCTCAAGAGAAGAGACACGCATTTACGGGCCTGCCACAAGAGAGCCTCAGGCGGCAGATCTCCCGTCTTATTTATTCTTGATGTTCTCTTCAGCAACCTGTAATGGGGACCATTTTATGAACGTTCCTCCATTTCTATTAGAAATTTGAGAATAAATTAAAATTTGATTCCTCTTTTACGTCAATAAGAAAGCCTGGTGAATGAAACTTTGAATCTTTTAAATTAAATTTGGTACTGTATCGCGACGTTTTCTGCGGTGCAGGTACGTGCGAGACGCTGGCAGCGAGTGCGGCGTCGGGGGCGCGGCGCCCCAGTTCTGTGCTGCAGCTCCACAAGGCGTTGAGCTTCGGGCTACTGGCGGTGTTGTGCACCCTGTCGTCTACCCTCTTGACAACAGCATGTTACCTCTCTAGGCGGCATCGGCTACTGCTATAAGTTGTAGGCATACACACTTAAAATTGGCATCGATTTGGAGGCCCTAACGCTGTGGGGAGTCCAAACGCTAGCTTCCTTTCGCCATCCCTAACACTGGCTCACTACCAGGAGCTTGAAGGTTTCGTGCTGCTGGAAACCTCTTATATCCGGTAACACTGCTTGACCAGAGCCTCTTAACACTTAATTACCAGCGTTACTTAACTAACGTATCTATAGGTACCTATCGATGTCTGCGATTTCGGACAATGCTGGTAATTAAAAGTTAATTTCGACTCCAACAAACAGATGAAGGAGAGAGAAACGAGACAGTGTACACTACAGTTGTGGACGGCGATTAACAGCGGTATGTAATTATGGATGTGGCGCAGATGTTAAGTAATATACAGTAATTGATAGGTATTCTCTTTCTTTGTGAATCTATGCAAATCAGAGTCTTTCTACCGCTTTACGTCTTTATTTTTATCTAATTAGTGAGTATCTTTCGCTTTGAAACTTTCCCACTCTTAAAACTTATTGACTGCCATGGGACAGCCTTTGGACGAGTCAAGGTGCAAATTTTCACGGCTTGCCGCTGCGTTGTCGAAGCCCTGGTTGCAAAGATGCACTAATTATATATATATTCATGAAGTGTTTAAGAAATACATTCAGCCAACACTGAAACACCCTACACTCATCCCTGCATGGGGCCTTCTAAACAAACTTTAGAAGATGTTCTGCCTGCCATTAAGATGCGTTTGCACGAGTCTCACGTCAACTCAATAAATGCATACTTGAAATATCTATCTTGTCCTAAGCTATTTTTGCATTTTGTAGAATTATGCGAAAACCCTTCGGGATCAAATTTTTGATCCTGAAGTGTCTGTAGCCCTATAGTGTGCACTGAAGTGAACATATTTTGGATTTTATAAATTATTTTTATTGAATTCTGCGCTTGTTCTTTTGATTTTGGTGTGAAATCCTCTTCACCTCGCTAAGCCGTTAGCGTCAGACTTCTGCTCTCAGAATAGTCGAGAACAGAATTCAGTGAGTACGTAGGTACATGTGGAGGCATGTGTACTTCTGTTTATCATTTTTATGCATGGGTTGGTAAGTAGCGAGTATCATAATCAGATTACTACTTTGAGTTTGGAAATATTACAGCTACTTTTCATTTTTGTCCTCAACTCCATCTTTCATTTCCGTTACCCCGCGGTATTCTTCAAATGCAGTCCACGTCTCCACGGAGGTCCGCGTATCATTTCTCTCATTCGAAAATCACCTATTCAAACGTGCTATAGGTGAAACAACGCACATATGGATTACTGTTTTCATTAGTTAGCATGGATAAAAGTTCACTCGTGTTCATGGCAAAGATGTTGTGTTTCAGGCAGATGACACGGGTAAAGGCACATGGTGTTGCCCGAGCAATGTGCAGAAAAATGTTCAAATCACCTTTGCTGTTCTTTTGTGCTTGTGTAAAAAATTAAGGCGCTTGGCATGAATCGTGGATAAACAAGCCGTTCAGTCACAATCGAACGGCTAAAAATAATAGCAAACTTACCCCGCTGGCGTCATGCATCCCGTCAAATTTTGAGTCACGCAGTTCCGATATTTGAACAAAAAATTTAATGGCAAAGATGGTAAGATATTTCGTGCGTTAACTCAAAAAGTTAAAAAAAGAGAACTTTACGGTGTCGTTGCTGGTGGTACCATTTGCCTTCTTTGGATTTTACTCTACGGGCCTCCAGTGCAGCGCTGCTGGTATGAAACGGAACCATATACATACATATGATTATAGTAGGGTGCTCGTGACAGTGAAAAGATGATACAGTACATTTTATATGGTTATTGTTACTATCATTATTTTATGATACTTATCATGTAACGACTCGTCTATAATATGAGTTCCATTGTGATTCTCTTGAAAATTTTGGACATTACCACATACCTTTGGCGATTTTGTGTCATTTTGTACAATTTCGTCGTTATGATGATGACGATGATGATGATGATGACATGTCTGCTTCCAATCCAAGTCTTCAGTTGACGTTTTTCTGTGCTCTCCGGTGATGTAAAACACTACAAAACATTTCTGGACATTCCCTACCACTTACGTATTTTTAACCGTTTTCGAATGACCGCTGGCTTGTATGGCAGCTACCAAGCATATTGAAATGTTTCACCCCACTTGTGGTTACAGTGCAGCCCCCTCGCATCGTATCAAGACGCTCTTGGTGATATTACCAGTGTATTATACTAGAATTGATCAGGTACTTGTAAGGCAATGCCCTCATAGTGCACCGAATACTTTTTTCTTTTTGTTCCCTGAAAGCAAAAATTTCATATTCGTTGAGTCCCCCCACAATTTACGTTGATGATTTTAGGACTAACGTTTTAAACGTTATGTCGCTGTGGGTTTCAATATTGAAAGAGTCTATAATTTCTTTGTGGAATCAGGTATTTCAAGAGTTTACGTACCGTATGTATACAAAGGTTTGAACTTTCGTGTCCGTGCGTACTGTGTTTTAGAAGTGACAGCTGGCTGCTGTTGACCTTATTTCTTTACGATGTGTGCTTTCGTTATAAATAATAGCTCATAAGGAAATGTTTTGTACTGTTGGAATGAATTGAGATATTTTCATAACGTGCCCGTATTGCCCTTCCCGCCATGATAAGGGTTTTTAAGCGTTGAGGTAAGGACTTTAGTATAGATGTTGCCAGTATGATAAGCGTAATATCTGCAGGTTCCTTATGTCATAGGAATAGGTTAAGGTAGACATATAGTATCTTGCATGTATGATCGTTGTAAAGTGCATATATATAAACTGTAGCTTTAGCGAAGTAAGTTGTCACGCTTAAAATTTATGCTGACTTTATGGACTTGAGTCTGTCCTTGACTTTGTCGTAGATCTATTGCGAGTCCAAAGGTTAATTATGATGGTTTTATTCGATACTCTCAACAGGTTTTCTTTGCGTCAGCATACGCTACTGCTTGTAGAATTGTATCTTGTCATAATTGTTGTTGTCCATTGTCTTTGTTGTTTTTGTTTTCGTTTCAATATCTATTCTTACTGAACCACCTGGCTGATAAATAGGTCAGCCGTGAGACTTATTGTGGTTGATGTCGTTGCATTACTCCCCTGAATCTTTCTGTTGCTCTACATTACGGTTATTCAACTGTTTAGAAGTACCGGTACGTAAAATGTTCATGTCTGATCGTGCTTGAAACTTTGCGTGCCCTTCTGATATTAGTTTATATCTCCAAAAATGAGCAAAAGACATTGTTTAGTTCACTAAACTGGTGTCTGCCCCTGCAGTTGCGGTTGTCACTCGATCACACTGTGGCGTGCGGCTGCTGCTAACCTGCCGCTGAATGCATGCAGTACAGCACAGACCATATGGCAGATTCCTTCGCTTTCACAAAATACGCTGTTCATGCACATGAATATTATCGTTAATCTAGTGTCTCATTTGCCATTAATTGCGTGTGTCATCCATCAATGCTTGTTTTTCGTTTAGAAATTAGACCTCCTTCTACTGAAAGTGATTTTCTCGTTTATTTCGGATGTATCTCAATATTCTTGTCACATCTGCTGAGGAGGGTCCCCCGAAGCTTTGTTTTTGGCGGTTGTCCTTGGTAAATTTGGGTCCTTATTTTTCGGTAATAGAGGATTTTGTCGGGATGCTTTACCTCATGGCTGCAACCCCACGTAAACTTTTTGTCTCTTAACAAAAATTTTAGAAACGTACAAAGTCTGTTCCCTCTGAGCGACCTTGGTTCAAATCCTGAATTTTGCCAGTGCAACCCGCACTTTGGCGTGTTTTGTAGTTGCCATTTCAAATCTCAATCATCAATTTTCTGTATGCTACCTTAGTTTGAACTTTGCTTCGGGGGAGGGGGGGGGGGGGGAGCTTTAAAATGTACCCATTATCAATTGATTTTAATACCTATTGGGTTTCACCAACGATGGAGGTACGTACGTATCGATCACACTGGGAGTTACTGAAACAACCTGATGAGAACAGTTGCCATAGTCCAACGCCAGTAGAGTATGGGTTAAAAAATCAATTTTACAGTTTCACTGTAACTTTGAAGTTGCTTTGCTCTGTAAAGCATATTACGTAATGTTTTGTTCCAATAATTATCAGTCTTCGTTGTCAGATTGTGTCTGCGTTAAATATGTGTTCCGTGTTGCGTGGTCTGTCCTACGTTTTCTGCAGTAGTTACTGAATCACAACTATAAAGGAGCAAAAGGGTTTTGTGATAACTAAGGGAATGTAATAATTCTGTGGCTAGAACGTTAAGCCACTGGTGTAGCTTGTCCTGAGTGCTGTAGTTCGTCTAGAGCAAGTACAGCTATGCCTCGTTACTCTAGTTTAGCTGCAGTACTGGATGCTGTTTGAATAACGAACGAAGCGTACGGATAAAGAAGTATTGTAGCGTAGTAACCAATTCGAGCGGAACTTATCGGCCATTCTTGGAGTGAAAATGCTGTGAAAGAAAGAGACCCTGTATCTTCTCTTACCTAGTATTTTTCGGTTCGAGTAACGAGGACACAACTAGACATTAAAGCACAAATTTCATTCGTTAGCTAGAGTAGTCAGGCCATCTTCAAGTATTGTGTCAAACCTCCTAAATTTCTGCCCAGAAATTTTTAAGACTCAATTGCTTTGGGAGAGATACTGGCCGGAACCGACCTCTCTCTTCGCTTTGGAACCGACCTCTCTGCTCTCCAAAGGGGCATCACAATATAGAGATGCATTTGCATTAATGCAGTAGAGTAAAGAAGAACAGCAAATTTACCTTAGAGCCAAGAGAAACCCGATTTACATGTTATTCGTGGTGTGAAATTAAATTGGAAGTTGTGTCAGTTCAGGGAACTGTGTCCGGCAGAGGCTTGGTCCTCTACTAGTGATTGTATAGTAGCTGTAGTCGTTGTAATAGACTTGTATAAATATCTACAGTAGAGGCCATTAATAGTGCAGTATTATTGTTATAGTATCTGTCCGTCGTTACTATGCGCTTCTTTTGCAACCTGTCCTTTTAAGCTGAGTTTATTATTTTCATTAATTACTGAGGCGAATGCTCTTACCTTCTGTTAGAGAGTATGTCAGGACTCGTGATTAATTACTTCAACTCATGTACCGTAATCAGCTTCTGGTTTCATTGTGAACAGCGCGGTGTTTCTTGCGTGAATCTGTATGTCTGCATCTGTCTCTCAGGGTTAGTTAATCGCCAGTGTGCAGCGTCAAATTGATGGCGGATACCCTAGAGGGTTGTACGTGTCTGAAGGAATACTAGTTTTAACCACGTTTTAACAAGGGTAGTCAATATGAAAAGCTCACTGCAAAAATGAATGTGCAATCATAAATACTGCCCAAAATCGTCGTCAATAAATATGGGTTTAGATGCGCAAGGTCCTGGCATATTCTCTGCACCGTTATGAACGATTCACCTTCGTTCACAGTTAGCAGATTTCCACTCCTGTCCATATTCAATAAATCTCTCTCTCTCGTTTATAACTTTAGCGCATATTGCTAAAGTTTCTCGTCTGCTGTTTGGCGTTCGTACTGTGTTGCGTTTTAGGCTCTGCCTAATTTTTCTTCAGTTTGGATAAGCCGCAATAGCCTTCCTCATCTGATGCATTCTTGACAAGCTTTGCTGTCAGTTCTCTTCGACCAACTGCGTGCACTTCGTAACCAAAACTCTTTCTGCATCGAACGCGGCGCATTTCTGTACTTGGGTTCTTCACTTCGTTGCTGACCACATAGCATAATATTTAGTAGTATTTATTTCACGTCTCTAGCGTGTTACGGCACGACAAAAATTTGTTGGTACTCTGCCTTAAAGCAAGTGTGACGAACTCCGCTCCGGACAAAGGGAAAATTGGTTATTGATTTATACCGGGAGACCAACTCTTGCAACTCATACCGGAAAATAAGAGAACAACAATTAAGCATTGGCATGAAGTCCGTATTCTATAATATCGGAATGATTGTACAACTTTTGACCGTGGTTTCCCAAAGCGAAGGAATGTTGATTTTATTTTACAAATTACACAACGATAGATAGAAAAATAGGAGTAAAGGCTAGAGGGATTTAGTCACTATTCATTAGTTGTGGAGAATGCAACGTAAATTCTGAATGATTTTGTAAAATTTTTCGCATGATCGTATTATCGCTCTAATTCTTTAGCAATTATCCGTTATGACAAAGTACAAGATTGTGTTTTGTCATAATAGATATTTGCCAAAGAATTAGCGCGATAATACGATCATGGGAAAAATTTTCCAAAATCATGATTAGTTTAGCAAAGCAACGGTTTCAGAGCCACGTTGAACAATCGCAAAATTTCGTTACCTGCTTCGCATTAGCTTCGCCAAAGTCTTATCTGTAGTTAAGAACTGAAGCTTGTCGAGAATCATTACGTATTGTGAAGGCTGTTGCCAACATTAGCTGGTGGGTAGTAAGTCAGATGCCGCAATGGCTTGAAAGATAACTACAGAGTACAAAGTTCTCTTGGGCATTCAGTTTATTATTTTCAACGCTTGGATCACACTGTTCGGTACATGTCTTGTACGGTACTTCATGCATCAGAAGGTTTATTTCGCTCAATAATGACTGAGGGTGGACAACGATGAACCACTTATGAGTCAATGGGGCCCCCCAGGGTGTCGAGTGTGCCCTAGGTTTCAAAGTTTAAATAAGTTCTAACTGAATATCTTTATGGTAGTTGTAGTAGAAACTTAACTAGTACTACTACTTCTAACATCAAAATATTCAGTAATGAATTGATTACTAGCAAGATTTCAAATATGAATAAGAAAACGAGACATTGTATTCGGTATCGTCGGTGCTGTTCACCAGCTAAGAGTTGACGTGTTTGCCTTTTTCGCGCTGGCACCTGAATTTCCTTTCTTCCTTTTTGTTTGCAATTTTTTTCTACTCCAGTATTTCATTTCTTTTTCCTGAACTCTTGCATAGAGAGATTGAAAGAAATTGCTGATGAAACAATCATGTACAATACTGACCGTTTAGTACTTAGAGTAGTACATTAAAAGGTCGAGGACTACGTGCAATACTACTGTTGTTGCACCGATTCAAAATGTAACTATCGTAACAAGCGCCTGCTGCTCGAAGCTTGTGTAACGAGTGGGATGGCAACTGGGACTGCTTGGAAGACTTTGGTTTGCTAGTTGGACACTGATGTTAGGTTGGATTGGGAAACTGTAACTTATCAGCAACCGACGGGTTGGATTGGGAAACAGTAAGTTATCAGTTTCCGACGGTTGCTAGCTGGGACTGCTATGTTGAATATCTTTGGTGATTGGGCAGGGATTGTGAAAAGAGGGTAGGAAGAGCAACTCATGGGCTACCATAGAGTGGATACAATTTTTCAGTTGCGATGCAACAGCCTTTGGATAGTGATCTTCCTTGGCATGCGGATCACTGCTTGTTGTAAGAGAATGTAAGAGTGAAATGCTGCATCTCTTAAACCTCTAACAGAACTTCCTACATTGGCGCTAATCCGAATGCTTGCGAGGCACTTAGATATTGCTACTGTCGTACCAATCTTGGGCGGTTTAGAAACCTCTGGAAAATTTCTAATGTGCCCTCATAGCCTTCAAGGGAATGTGGCAATCCGCCACATTATTTGAATGTAAAGATAATTTGATCTAATCTCGCCAACATGCTAGCTCAGATTCAGTGCTGAACTGTTGAGACAACCTAGTGGAAAGGTAATCTGCCAAGTTCCTGCATGTCTGGCAGGACATGATTAAAAATTTAGAGATTCGGTAGGAAATTTCGTGCATATTCTTTTATTTAAATATTATTCATTTAATGCATGAGGATGATTGTGCTTGGACTTATTTTCTGCCAAGCTTTATTTCTGATCCAGGCGAATTGGTGAGATTTGTCGAAATTATATTGGACTGCTGTAGTGCGCATGTTGTCGTCGATTGTGCGCTTCTAGCGATTTTCTCTACTGAAGTGTGCAGTCAATAATTCATTTACAAAAATACGTAGTTACTCCTTAACTAAAACTGTGACGTGCGCCTTATGCATTTTGTCATTTTGTACAGTATGATGCTAAACCCATTGCCTTTGAATGTAGCGCACTTGCTTGTTTTCCTTTTGGTTCTCACAAAGTGCCAAAAATTTAAATATTCTACGCCAGACAAAGTTTTGTTCCTCAAGGCTCTGCATAACGTCTCTCTTGATCTGTTCTTATGGCTACAATCATTTTTTTTAAGTGTTAGCTCAGTAATTTATTCAGTAATGCAACTTGCGGGTACTTAACTTTGTTGAAAATTAAAGCTGACATCTTGTTTCCCAATGCTGAAAGTATTAAAAAAAAAACCTCGGTTTTATTCGCAGGTGCATTGTGGTGACTCAATGAAGAGATGATGTACGTAGTGGTATCATCATCCCAATTACCGTTTTCTAGATCACGTCAAGGCTATCACCCCTATTCATTTTGTGCCCGGTATTAATTTCGTGTAGCTAATATACGGTTGTCACTTAACCCGTAATTAAAATTACTTCAAATCGTTAATTCCGTTTATCCCTGTGATCGCCGATGGTGGTCCATCTTTTCATATTTCTGTTTTAGAAGTATGAAGGATTCAGTGTGGGATTTGTATACTTGTTGATTTAACAACCGTGCACTAGCCCTTAGCACTTCTTTATTTTACTCCTACTGCTGTCAAATTCGCAGGTCGCATCCCAGCTTGTCCCCTCGCAGGAATTAGGATGGACCATCTGTAATTAGCTAAATTAGTTAGGTTCGCCCATCCTATGTGATGGTAACCTATAGCGCCCCCAGGGGAGTCCTATAGCCCGACGAACAACTGGGGTCGCGGCAGAAGCTGTAGCCGCAATTTAGGTTTTGGGCGGCGCCACGGCTGCCCCAAATGTTGCTAGGGTGTTTACCTTAGCCTTAGCTAGGCCTTCGGGACTTTTGTCTTTTGTGCTCACTTTGCTTTCGTCTATTTTCGTACTCGTTCTGACGGTGATTTGTTTTCATCTTCCTCGTATTTGTTGACTTACTGTGCCCGTACGCGTTTAACTTTTGTGGGAACGCCCTCGTACATGGCTTCCATATTCCTGTCGACATACTACATGTCCCTTTTTTCCTTCTTGAAACACCATAGTTGTGTCTCGGAAACTCAAACAATTATATGTAATAAAATCCCTGTTTTTCGGAGCAGCAGCTTGGGCTCTGCATCATCTTTCCTTTCCAGTGAACTTTAGGTATTCACTTTCAATATTATTATTCCGACCGCTGATCTGTTATTTTGCTTTCTTCTTGTCACCAGATAGTTTTTGCCGTACCCATACGCATCATTTCTTCTGCGTGGTCAATACGTTTGCTGGATTTACTACATACCTATTCAGTTTTTCTATTCTTGGACCCCAGTGGTGCTTTGTTGATTGAGAGTAGATTGCTGGTATATCGTGCATCTATAGAATACAGCGAGAAAACATTGAAGATAATATTAACTGAATGAGAAGCTCAGCAAATGAGTACAACTATATAACACGGGATGAAGCACAATTTACCCTCGTATCGTCCTGTTGAGTTTAGTTCTGGCGATTTTTTAAGCCCAAACGATGTAGGCATGTTCAGCATTCCATATGCAGCATGTAGTATGCAAAGTTGTTTAGCTTAGGAACTGGCAAGAGAGACGTAATTTGCAGTAGGTCCTTGAAAGATACGCAGCCTGGCAAAAATTCTAAAACATGAAGTTTTAAGTGTTTGTGTAGCTACCTGTCGAAGGGGAACTGATGTGGCGAATTATGCAAATATCTATAGACTGTGTGGGGCTTGGAGGAAATGTTCAACATATTATTAGGTTGGGATCTGAAAAGGAAAGATCTGATTGGTAGCTGGAGAAAAGGAAAGATCTGTTTATGATTGGTTGCTATTAGAGAAGGAGTCGCATATTATTCTATTGACATTTGAGAAGGGAATATTTGATTCTGATGGTTGGCTGTTGGATTAGAGGATGTACATAGCTGTTTGTTGGGATCTAAGTAGAGGATATTGATGATTCTCAATATTAGCTACTGGAGAATAGATTTTGAAGATATTATTGTGGTTACGGATTGGAGCTGAGACGTTGCGAATAAGTACGATAGATTGTGACTGAAGAAGAAGATGATGTCAATCGCTAAATATGGTGGGACTATGGACTGGGTACCAATCTTTTTCTAGATACGGAAGTGTGTATGTACATACGACAGAGATTCTGTGTAACTCCGTCATTATATCATATCAAGTGCTACCTATAGACTATAACTCTACCTATGCAACTATGTGCGAACAACCGTTATGCACAGTGTCGCAAAATTGTGCACATTTCAACGCTGAAGTGAAAAATTCCGGTGCTATTCAAGTCGTCATAAAAAAAATCTATGGTTATGCATAAGATGTGTACGAACACGTCCCTGTATGCCTAAAACGTTCGTCAATGATGCGAATGGTCGAAGAAGCTTCAAATACCACCAAAAATTAGAGGAACTCTAAAAAGTCATCATTTCCCCCCGCTGTCGAACTACATTTTATTGAAAATATAGCCAAATCTCCAATGCATATGCCTGTCCTTACATAACTTTTGAAGTCTATACTCATACATGCTTTCCTCTATGGAAATGCTTAAACCGTAACATATTACCGTTGGAAAATCATAATCTTGTGCATAATTTTAGTCCAGTAAAATAACCACTACGATGCATATACTGTATGTATGTACTTAGACAATAGCCATGCGTTGTATCATATGTAGCATAATTATTCTATCGTATTGAAGAAGGCACCTTAGCATATACTACTGTGCGAGATGTGTAGAAGTTCCGCATCTTAGTGCAGTGCATTGCAGCGCCGCAGTGAGGTGTGTTTCGTGGTTGTACAGTACTGCAGTACACGTAGCGTGTGATAGTGTGAATGTGCGTAGCCGTAGCGTAAATAGCCATACTGTGCAGTAATGATAGGGTTGGCTCGTGTACGGACCTCTTCTCCTGGCTGTGTTTTCGGTCATTGCTGAGAGATGAGAAGTGTCGCTTTGTGTTGCGAAGACGTGTCGAAATACTGCGCTAAATTTTGATCAAATCTTATTGTCCAGTGGAAGGACCGCCAAGCTCACGCTGCATGCTTGTGGTAAGGGATATTTGTGTGGCAGGCTGTATCGAACGTTTCCGTATACTACTTCCTATAGGAAATTTCTGTAGTGTAACACCTGGAGGGATGAGTTTCCAACATGGGCTTCGTCACAAGCTCCTGCAAAACACTGCACGCGCATTGTTTTCCTAATCGTTCTGACGCTCTTCTGATGTCTATATGAATCTATCGCAATCTCTTTGAATAACTCCCGGTACATGAGTTTCCGCAAGATAATGCACATGCAATCTTTTCCTGATATTGCGATGCTGATCTAATTTCTAAGTGATTCGCTCGCAATCTCTTTGAATGATTCGCTCGTGCATTTCGCATCGGTCACCACGCGTCAGTGCTATGACTCGTAACACCTTCACAATTATTTGAACGCTTTGGCAAGAGGTCCACCCACGAGCTCGACTTCACACAGTGAATAGGTAGCTCGCCATAGCGCACTTAGATAAAATATTGCGCCTACCGGAAATATTTATGTTTATTCCGAAATCTCCGCCTGAGAAAACATCGTAAGCTAGTAACGGCAGTAGCGCACTTATAGATAAAATATTGCGCTTGCTGGAAATCTTTGTGTTTTTTCCAAAAAATCTCCGCCTGAGAAAACATCGTAAGTTGTTATAATACGTAAGTTAAGGTAAAGCCTCTCTTGTTCATCAACTCTAGAACTGCTCCAACTGACTAATATTCCTAATGCTGCTACAGCGTCTCTCTTTTTCTACTTGCGTATGAACCTATCTCTCAATTCTTTCACTCAGGATGGCTGCTTTCTTATGAATCCATTTCGTAGAGTTGCTTTATATTATCACCAAATAATATATATACAGTATTGGTGAAGACTCCTTGTCTTTCTACATACGTACTACTCCAATCTTAAGAGCCATAGCATTACCAGCAGACCGTATATGGGCTGTGATTAATTTCCTGTAATGTGATTAAATTTAAACCGCTTCCCTTGTTCCCGCTTCAGCACTCCTCTTACAGGAGCTTCATTGCTGTGATTAACAAGACTGTAACTAATTTTTTTTTTCTTTCGTGTTCATTTGCCATTGTTTGTCACAAATCTCCTGTAAAAAAAAAGTTTAGATTGCTTCAAATGAGATGCATTTAACCTGCGATTCTCGTAATTATAAGCGAAATAAGTGAAAGCTAACTGTATTTTCGATTCTTCAACCATGTGTTCCCGCTGCCTGTTTATATAGTCATCGCTAGCTCCTTCGCATTTCAAAGATGTAACTTTGAATGTTTTTAGACAAAAGTTTAAGTTTCAAGTCTGCTTTACCCGTATTTATAATTTAATGCGTTATTCAAACAATGTTGAAGTAAAAGCCATGCCCTAACCCCTCTTTATGCTGTGCATTGCTTCGTCATTTCTTCACTCTTACCAATTGCTTTGGTGATGGAGTTCTCTGTGAGGCTGATGCGCTTGCAATTTCCGTCTGAGACAGAGAACACAAATCGCTCTCCGATCCTATACTGAGCCCTCCCTCTTTAAGCCCAATTTAAGATGCATTATAGAATAGACATCCAACACCAAGCGCGTGAACCTGGCACCTCTTCTCCCCCTCATTTCAATTCGTTTCTTGTCTACAAGAAACCCATGCATAAATTTGCTGCCACTCCGTGGATGTAAAAGTAGAGTAACTCGGCGACCGGCGTGGCTGCTCTAAGTGCGTGCAAAAAAAAGCCAACTACGACAAGATGGTGCAAGACTCAAACCGGAAAGTTCCCCGATTGATATGTATCTTTTGGTATTTTGTAAATGGGGTGGTTAAGATTTCAACCGGAAAAGCGGGACTCTCTCAAAAATATGACGAGACTGCTGTAAATTCTGTCATCATTCTTTGTTTTGACTCAAGATGGCTGCCAGATCAATTGCTGAACTTGTTTCATACTCCACACACTGCACTGTCACATTTGGAAAAGTGCTTTACTGTTTAATGACTCTGTCCTTACACTGATCAATACAACAGATAATTATATTTTTGTCTCGTTAATATTTAACTTACTGGTTGCATAGAATTAATCGTCGGTGGGCCTATATCTGCAGCAGAAACCCTTGGGTGTAGGTTTCCCAGTTGAAGGTGCGGTTTAGTTCAGTTTACCTCTACCAAAGTTTGTAAGAAGTCATCAAAAGT
Organism: Parhyale hawaiensis; assembly: GCA_001587735.2. Classification (NCBI taxonomy): domain Eukaryota; kingdom Metazoa; phylum Arthropoda; class Malacostraca; order Amphipoda; family Hyalidae; genus Parhyale; species Parhyale hawaiensis. Next base: position 9,723,655 of record LQNS02015106.1, read on the forward strand.
ACAGATGTGTTCGCTAAATTTTTTACGAAGTTACATCTGTCACGAAGTTGACGATTGGCAGTGAAGACTGGATTTCAATATCTCACCTACTTTTGCTATTACTACTACTATTCTTATCGCATCAGATATAATTGTAATTGTTTTTCCTCTGTTAGATCGCCTTTGTAGTGAAAACAGAGTCTTAAGCTATTCAATATAATTGTTTAACAGTGTTAGAAACTGCTAAAGGCAGACTGACCCAGTCTTGGGCGACCTTGACTTACAAGCGAATGATAGCTCCTAAGAGTGAGTGAGGCTTATAACTTAAGTTACTGTAAAAGATTGAATTAGTAATGCATGACATATGCTCTCCTTATCTCAAAACGTCGTGTTTTTACTATCAATAATACTGAAGACCTACCTCTAAGAAAGCATTAATAAAATTAATTTTTGCTCCGTGTTAGTGCGAAGATTAGTTGGTCTAGTTAGAACAACGCATCCCGCATCGATTTTCTTTTCATCTTAAAATTTGGAGAAAATGCATCAAACTTGTTCGAATGATGGAACAAGATTGGCGAAGCATATCAATGTGATGGCTAAGTATCTAGAATTCTGAAACACTTTTTTATGGTTACATGAAACTACTACTGATAATTTAATAATCAATTTGTAAAAAGTTTTCAGTGAGTTATACAGCGTCTCTGCAGTAAATGCATACTCTTCCCTGTAATATATATTCCACGAGTGTGTCTGTACAGATTTCATTACGCGAATCTTGGGAAAGCCTTGTATGTAGTGACACCTTTATTGTTTTACTCATTTGGCCGTGATGGACAGAGCAGTCTTGTGGTCCTTGCTTTCCAAGATTCGTATTTGACAACTATATACAACTATTTATAAATGTAATTATATAATTTTTATAATATCATCACGACGAGAAGAACTATGCAAGATCGTAGAGTTTAATGGTCGCATTAGGTGCAGCGACATCCATTTCTGAAACGACTTCCGGTGTTATAAAAATTCGTTAATTTGTGTAGAGTTAGTTAATGTTTCCAACTTTATCTTGCTGGCAGTTGCACAGGAGCTACTTGATGGAAAATTCTGCAAAATTGCTCAAGATGAAGCCAGCACGTGAACAGCAAAACTCGCTTAATACATACCGTAAACTAGCATTAATGTTAAAACTTATATTGTCACATGTTGCAACTGTTACAAATTTTGTGTTTTGTAGAAAGTGGTTTGAGCCAAAAGCTAACGGTCTATTGCCTGATGGAAACTTTCTACCCTGACCAGGTCTCCTAAGAAAAATTCAGATCGAGCTGTAATTAATAACAAAAACACCGAAATACAGGATTATCATGTTCTCAGAGTATCCCTACATCTCGAAGTTGGTGTCAGAAATGGGTGCGCTTAGCTCCTTTGCTCCTACGCTATACATATTACAGTAGCATGGATTAGATCACTCCGGCAAAGTACTATTCTTAATGTATTCTTCGATATTAGAAATCTTTTTAGAAGCAAACGTAACAGAGTGCGGTTCCTCTTAGATATTTTGGTGGCAATTCAGCCGCTATAGCCCAGTATTCGGTTTCTTGTATATATGCCCCTGAATTATCTAGCAGACCGCTCGGTAGTTTGGCCGGTGAGGAAGAGCGAATGTATAATCCAGATCAGAAGTCACGGCGAGCGTTCGTCGAGATCTGGAACAATCGCCTCTCTGTATGTAACATCTCCATTGGTTGACCCATTACTCTCCTGTCAAGACAAGTCGATCTTGACTACGTAGCATTCAAGAAAATTTAAGCGAACAACTTTGCAAATTCTTTGTACACGGTAGAGTGCAGCTGTGAGGTGTCACGTGTAATACAGGTAAACATAAAAAGTTTCGGTCCATTCTGGTTATTCTAAAAGAACTCAAATTTTTCACGTAGCTTATTTGATATTCCAGATGCGCATCATTTCTTTCATTACTGTGGAAGTAAACGTATGAATTGTAGCTAATGTGAATCCGTCCTTGTATCTATGGACATTTTTGAGAAATGTGTGGGGGTCGTAAGCTATTAAGCCTAGCTGATTTAACTGTTGGTTTGCCAAATTATGAAAGTTCGTTTTCAAATCTGTTGATTTACGCTAATTTAAACGTCATATCCCTGTTAGTTATACTGCGAATTTTGCCCGTGAAAACCAGTACCCGTGTACCCAATTTACTGCGCTGCCGTAACTTACGAACTGTTGCCAAATACAAATTCAATTTAACACTATACAGGTCACTGACGGCCGTGATGGACGTTCCAAATCTTTCTATCCCTTCGAGAAACCAAAATTTATATTGGGCCATTTAGACTTAAGCCTTGTTTGTCACTTGTTTAAAATGGGTTTGCATATAGGCTACCTTTGTATCACATAAGTAATTTTATTCTTTGTATGCTAGGATAAATGAACGCCGTCTTCATATATGTGCTGTATCTTAAACATTAGGAAGTATTTCAAACCAGACCATTGACTTTCTTTGAACAGTGTTGATACCCCGAGTCGTAACCGTACAGCTTCCGCTAATTTGATTAATCAAGCGCTATTATAGTTTGTTTCCATATTTCCGTTCTACTTCAGGTATTTATTACTCCCTCTGTTCCGATATAGTTGTTCCACAGTTAAAAATTTAATTCTGCATTAGCAGTTCGGTTTCAGCCAAATTATTTGCTGATTACATTAACAGGTCAGTACATATATTACGTAGTTCGGCCATGGCCAATACTAACCTGTTAATGTAAACAGCAAATGATTTGGCTGAGATCGAACTGCTAATGCAGAATGAAATTCTTGACTGTGGAATCACTATTGCGGAAGTGAGGAAGTATGCAATTCATCGTGAATGTGCAAAGAGGCTCTACTGCCTATGATCATGAAATTGCTGTTCCCATTGTCACTTCTTTAGCTACTAATACTGCATTGAAAGTGTGCTACCGTTGTTTCTTGTGTAGCTTCGTCAAATTCTTGACTGAAGTTATAATAACTTGTGTAGATCCACCACACACAACGGACTTTTTAGTTAGTTACCTACATTAACTGCAAATATTATGTACTTTTGCCCTTATTCCGGTCGTTATTTTCATTCTTATTTGTTGTTCAATTTGTTATTGTCTTTTCGCTACACGAGCAGGCACAAGTAAATGTATGGATCAGTATAATCTCTCCGTACCAAGTGCAGGGAACGGTGCGCATACAGTGTAATTCACGACTTTTCTGTTATTTATAAAATTTAAGATAGCCACTGACTGCATTGGATTCCCGTTGACATTTCCGCCACTTCTGTTATTCCTTTTCAAAGTAGCCCAACCTTCAGCTACTGGAAAGGTCACCTCATTTTTTTTCTCTCTTCAGAGTGCGCGATATGAAGATGCTCCCCATCTTCAAGACATTGTAGTCTTCTGAATTTTGTATCGTGAGCGTTTTTGTACGTACGCTCGACGCGGTCGGTTTAACCACGTACGCGGTTAAACTTATTATACCACAATATTAATGATAACGAGAATGTGCTGTGGGTTTGCTGTTGCAGTAATTGAACTATACAGTACTGTGAAACTAGAGTCAAGTCATCTCCTATTGTGAATCGAACTGATTATCTTTATCTACGGTACTTATCCTGATTGTGATAATGACCAATGTGCTAGTAAAGCAGGTGTTGTTGCTCTGAATAAGGACGTAACTGCTTTATGTTACGTCATAACATTTTATAGTTGCGTGATTAAGTTTTCGTGGATGCTGGGGTAAGAATTTGGTGAAACTACACCTCGATTGTGTCGAGAGTTAACACACATTTTATGTAGGCTATTGCAAAATTTATATCATATTTCGCAGTTACTTAAGTCTTCTCATCACACATTTTATGTAGGCTATTGCAAAATTTATATAATTTATTTCGCAGTTACTTAAGTCTTCTCGTAACTACTTGTTCACGTCCTCCGTATACTGTTGCCTGCCTGTCTCACTGCAACATCACTTTCTTTAATTTGTTTTCACGTTGCTGTTCTCACTTGTCGTATTCGCGTTCTCTCGCTGGGGTACAGAAAAACAATATCGCTTGTATTTTACCGATGTTCGCGCGCCTGGCCCTCATCTCCGTAAATGATTTAAATTATAAATTTTCAAAGGAAAGTTTTTAGTGTGGGTATAATACCAGAGGGGGAATGTGCTTTAGCAACAGCTATCAGCTGCTGAAGGTACTTCATATTATATATACTGCCAATAGTTTATTTGTTTGCCATTGTTTAGATTGTTCTCGCGCTGCGCTTTGTCGTATTGAGCTTTCCGCTCTGAAAACCTCTATTTTTTGTATTTTGAAGATATGCCCTCAGGGGTATATTCTGGCCGGCCCTATCCCTGCCACAATATATTTCGGTATCACGCTCCCAAGGTTCCCGAGTGCCTTATCCGCAGGAGATGTTGCAGCTTGCCGCAGTGCCTGCTGACGAGGTTTGTTTTGTAAAGTTAGGTAGGTTCTCTGCTTTCCTCTTTCTGTCCCGTGAGGTGGGCTTTCGATCGAGATAGCCGACCTGGTACGCGGGACATTTCTAGTCACTCTCGTGTGGAAGGACACAAAAAGGGCCGACCACTAGAGTGTCTCCTACTATACTTTGCGCCTCGTTTCCCTGCCCGTAGTAGCGCACGTGGCCACCACGCCTACCCAATATACGGTATTTGAATACTGAACAAGTATTTTTTCTGTTGAAACGCCTGAGTTGCGGCTACGGAGGTTAAACAAAATATATAATCATAATTGTGAAGGTATTCATTTCTTTGGAAAATTACATATAAGCTGTTAGAAGTTAATATTGGCAAGTAGTTTTTCATATGAAGTGGTATTGGTCCGGACGACTGCGTTCATGTCTATCCCTGATGGAATCATAATAATTCTTATAAGATGCTAGTTGCTGCTCTCGTGTTTTTAAACGTTAGAGCACAAGAGTGCCATCTGTGCTTGCTGCAAAATCATGGTAACCAGCAAAAAAAAGTCGTTGAAGTTTTGGCGTCGAAAAGGCTAATTGAAGTCTTATGTAGCACGCATAATTTCAGAACTTCAACAGTTTCAACATCAACCAGCAAATAGTGACACTATTGAATCAAAACCACATTACAGTCACTGTGATACTTTGAACTTTTTTACTTTATGTCGACTCTCGAATAAGAGTTGCGTCTGGAGAGTTTATGTTGTTGGTCTTGTTGTTAGACTAAATCAGTTTATCTTGTGTGCATATGGTCAATATTCAAAACACTGCATGGCTGTACTATGATTCCTTCGACAATATTTTTTTTTCTTTTGTGGAGATTACTTACTCTTTTTGGAACCAAGATTGACTTTTCATAATGCGGATCTCGACAGCCAACGACTTAAATGCTTTGGGAACTCTGCTCCCTACTTTGAAACAGTTCTATTCACACAAAAACTGGTGTGGAACGTAAAGAGTCAGTATTCGGGGCTGAGTGGAAAGCGCCTGTAACACAAAAAAATATATATTTTTTATTTTCCTATTTCGAAACTTTATTAACTGGCTATGCGCTTGAATGGTAGACGTTGGTCATTTATGTGTAGAAGACTATATTCGAGAAGCATAAGGCACTTGTCGCTTTAAGTAGAAACACTGTTTAGAAGTGCCTAATGGTACTGGGAGATTCGGCTTTTACTTACAGAGTTAGTACATCACAAAGTATGCCTTTTTCTTTATATTTCGAACACTAGCTGCGTCGTTACCATTTCATTACATCGATCTCCCGTATGGTATCCAAATTTACTGTGGCTCTATATTCGAACTATTTCGAAGTTTTTTATGAAAAAAACTCTGCCTGAATTTTATTTTATGCGTTCAGGTAACGAATTTGCAAATACCACCTATTTCAGTCACGAATGGCTTTGATAGAATTTGAGAAACTTTTGAAAATGGTGTTTAGTTAGTACGAGTATTTAGCTCTTGATGCATGAATACTAAAAACAATAAAATCTTCAGAAACTATGCCATTTTAACGAAGTCCTTTTTCAGCTGTCTTGAGTAGGAAATTTTAAAAATATATAAATTTTCTTCAATTGTCTGATCTCTTCAACATATTGTCGAGTGCTTTCGAAGATTTTGGAATAAAGTTTAACTGGCGGATTCGTGGGACAGTGATCAGTTTGGCCGGTATCTTAAGAGACCATACGACGTAGGTACTTTTCATGGGGTTCCGAAGTCGAGTAACGTACCAAGAGGTTTCCTTATAACCTCTGAATACGGCGGGTTTATTCATTAGCACCACTGGCTTCATGCAATTTACCCCCATTTTACTTTTTTATAAATAGACAGACATGGCAAATTGGGAAGCAAAGAAGCATAAAAATATTATTTTTAAGGGTTTTACACAATGATCCGGCTTAGGTAACAACAAGTATTACTTCTCTGTGGTACAATTTTCTCGCATGAAAGGGAGCAAATTTACCGCACGTTGACAATCGCTAGTTGTGGAAAACCATAGGAACATAGCAGCACGCTAACAGAGAAAGTACTAGCTACATTGCCTAGAAAATCCCGAGACGTCAAGCAACAGATTTGTTGTGTAGATGCAACATCAAAAGAACTTGGCTTATTTTAACTCTGTAAACCTGTCGATAATAGCTTCTTAGTATCTATTGTAATAGTAATGATAAACTGATGGCCATATTATTGACATTTCTTGCTGTAGCTACCTGTACTATTCCACTTATGCAAAAAACGTGGTGCATATGCTTTGCGTAATTGTTGCAATGCAGATAACTTTTTTTTGTGTAAAAGTACCTAGAAAATGACCCTATTCAAAGTTGTAAGCCACAAAAGTAAAGTTTAAAAAAAAACATGGTTTTTCATGGTGTTCCAACGAAAGGACAAGATTGGGAAAGAACTCCTGCTCGGTAAAGGCAAAAGTCGTCCACATAAAGTTACAAAATTATCGGCAACTGTTACTCTAATTCAAATCGAAACTCTCTATAAAATGGTTAAGAGAAGCCAACAACGCTGCTGGAATTTTACTTTGAAGCTTTGTTGCGCCAGGCTAATCGAGGGTATACAAAAAATATGCGCTGCTTGAGTAACAATTCGTCAATCCCATAGCCGAGTATATCAACCTACACTGCGTTTCAAAAGTTTATGTTCCATAAAATTAATCGAAAAAATTTACCCTCAGTTGAACAAACTAATTTTGAAACAATGAAGCAGCCTCTACTACAAGATGAAAAGTAAGTAGTATCTCTGAGTTAGCACGTGTCGATGTTTATGGTGTACAACTATCACGCGTGTGTAGCGTTCCTGCTGAATTTAGTTCGTCATTCTCATTTGAAACCAAGAAGTTCAGTTAACACCTTAGAAGAATAATATTTTGAACACTGTCATATATACTGTATTTAACAATTTACTTAACCAACCGAAAAATAAGTTTGAACACCACGCAGTCCCTGCATCTGCATATATCAAACTAAAAATGGCATCAGATATCATTATCAAGTTTACGGCAGCACGACTAGATTTTATAGGAAATCTAAAATTAAAAGACATTTAAACCACGCTATTTCACCACATAGGACGTTGAAGGCTCATTCAAATGTTCAGTTACTGATACGCAAGGGTCCGAAACTGGAAAACGTAATTTTTCTCTGGGCCCCGGCCCAGTATATTTTTAGCGGGCTGTTATTACAGGCATTTGTATCCTAGCATTGCACGTTTTCCTGCAATAAATTTATTTTACAACTTAGCAACTGGCAATTTCTTTCGAACTCTCAATTCTAATTGTGTACAATTCTTACCACTTTTGATGCTTTTCGTTTTTTAGCTATCGCCATTTCCGTGCCTCAGCACACACAACGTTTGTAAATATTTCTGAAATTTCAATATTTCGTGAGATGTTTTCTACTCTGTTTCACTGCTTAAGGAATTTCTTCTTTAATAACGACAGCCGTCTAAAATTGGGCCCTTTTTTATTGCTCTATTTTCTGGAAGCTGTGAACTCTGTTCCCTCTATAGTGACCCCCTGGTGTTCTCGATAGGGACACCACTGCGCATATCACACCAAATTACCCTGTTCACATGCTAGTCATACTCTGTACTGTCTATAGAAGTGTTTTGTAACTTCCTGCTTCCGTAAGAATGCTGAAAACAATATAGACAACTGCGTGTTATAAGTCGATTGTAAAATATAATTGCCCAGTTGTCGGGTTATAGTTTAGTGTATGAAGCGAGACGTGTTGAATTGTAGAGCAAAAAGTGTGTACAAACCTAATGTGTAACGTTAGACGAATAAAAGCTGAAATAACCAAATTTGTGTTTTATTTCAATTCAAAACGTTCCAACGTTCGTGTGCTTCTAAGCCCTTTTGCATGTTATATTACTGTCTTTCGGTATTAAAACAACATAAGCGAACAAACTCGGCAACTAATTAGACCTTAGCAGCCTCTTACCCTGGACGAAATACCTCTCCACCAAGCAGTTTTATCTTGTATCATTACAATAGGGCAAAAATGCTTGTAGCGAAATAAACAGGCTGGGTATGCATGAGTAAGGGCGCTGGCACACCAAAAGCAGTTCAGCGAGAAGCTGGCAGGCAGGCTGGCAGTTTTTTAGAAGCACGGAATGCATTGGAGCGCTACACTGAACAGCGGCAGTTGAGCAGGCCGTTGCCGCTGTTCGGTGTGCGCGCCCTAATGCATTCCGCGCTTCTAAAAAAAACTGCCAGCCTTCCTGCCTGCCAGCTTCTCGTTGAACTGCTTTTGGTGTGCCAACGCCTTAAGTCACGATTAAAAAAGAAACCAGTTTCAAGGATAACTACATAGAAGATACGTGCGTATTAACCAAGAAAGAACTATAGGAAATACACATTTTTTGAAGTGCCTTTTTAACTATGGTATTATTATTATCGAGGGGATTTCACAACCCAAAAATGGATTGGTTGAGCGATGTTTAGCTCTACGCTCTAGCGCCGGGTCGCCTCCCGCAACCCAAGGCTCAGAGCACTTTGCGAATGATGTGCGCTGTTCCAAGCAGAGCGCTTTTCTGGAGGGTTTACTATTATTATTATTGCCGCTGATACTGTTGCCACAATTATTTTTAACACACAAGTTAGTTTAGGCCTCTATTATCCAGTACAAATTAGCTGCGAAAGTTCTACCCAACTTTTTTTTAATGTCATAACTGGAAGAGGAAAATACATGGTACTGCTGTAAAAGAGAAATGTACACAGACACCCCCCCCCCCCCCCTCAGAGCTGGACTAATGGCTTATGGCCCACCCTAAGCCCCCTGAGAGGCAAAGTGTAAATTGAATTTCCCTTTAACGTTACTGATAAACACTTTTCCGATTTTCCGCTATGGACTATTCTTACCAACAAAGGCAAGCTTATTTCATGAGACTGAGTAATTTTGTGATCGTCGAAAGCCACAAACTAAAACAACTTTCTCTACCAGAGTAATAAGGTATTTTCCTGCAGGTAAATGAGAACTTCAATTATTTGCCTGAACCATTAGAAACGCTTACGCTAATGTACATATCACTGCGCAGATCCGAGAACTTCGGTTAAAAACCGGCGTATTTCCTCGTGTATACACCAGGGAAATTAATGAAAAAAATTTCTAAGTATAAAGTTTGCGTTAACAGAACCGAATGAAAGTGTATATAGGTAAAGCTGTTTCAAGGGCAGGGACGCGTGTGCTCAGTACAGACGTTATAGGAAAATGAATCCGTCGATCATAATATAAGGGCTTCAGTCTCCGATAACGTCCGTTTTGGACACACGTGTCCCTACCGTTCGTTGTAATAGCTTTACCTGTGTACAACCTGCGAATAACATTTAAGATAAACTAGAGCGCTTGCGACGCGCAGAATTCATTGCTACAGCCTGTAGAGGCAATACAGTTCAGGTGCCACACAGCGCGAACTCCCATCACATCAGTCAACCTTGTCTGGAGGAATAGAACAGATGTTGCACGGATACACAGATTCACTGTATGGTTCCTTAACGTTCTCTACTATGTATACTATGGACTATAACTGCAATCAATATCAGTGAAAACAAAGGTAGACGAAATTTTTGTAAAATCGCTAAGGGGTTACCCTGCAATTTTTTTCAGAAAAAATGAAAGTTGGCAGATCTTTCCCATATTGACCCAGTACAGAGGCAATAATATCAAGATAATCATGCATGGAAATTCCTGTCCAAACAAGCAAGGGGTAATGCACAATTTATAAAAAAAAGATTTCACCTATGAGGAGTAAAAAATTTCCAACTCTTATCCAGGTTGTAACTTTTTAGTAAAATATGATTTGCAAAAAACAGTTAGTGAATTTATACTATGTATGCTATGGACTATAACTGCAATCAATATCAGTGAAAACGAAGGTAGTCAAAATTTTTGTAAAATCGCTAAGGGGTTATCCTGCAATTTTTTTTCAGAAAAATCTGAAAAAATTAAAATTGGCAGATCTTTCCCATACTGACCCAGTACAGAGGCAATAATATCAAGGTAATCATGTAGGTAATTCCTGTCCAAACAAGCAAGGGGCGATGCACAATTTATGAAATAGTATTACACAAATTAGGAGTCAAAAATTCTCATTTCATATACAGGTTGTAACTTTTTGGTAAAACATGATTCGCAAAAACAGTTAGTGAATTTATACTATGTATACTATGGACTATAGCTGCAATCAATGTCAGTGAAAACGAAGGTAGTCGAAATTTTTGTAAAATCGCTAAAGGGTTACCCTGCCATTTTTTTCAGGAAAATCTGAAAAAAATGAAAGTTGGCAGATCTTTCCCCTATTGACCCAGTACAGAGGCAATAATATCAAGATAATCATGCAAGGAAATTCCTGTCAAAACATGCAAAGGGAAGTGTACAATTCATGAAAAAGTATTTCACCTATTAGGAGTCAAAAATTTCCATTTCATATACACGCTATAACTTTTCAGTAAAACATGATTACCATAAACAGATAATGAATTTATACAATGTATGCTATAGACTATAACTGCAATCAATATCAGTGAAAACGAAGGTAGTCGAAATTTTTGTAAAATCGGTATGAGGTTACCCTGCAATTTTTTCAGAAAAATCTGAAAAAATGAAAATTGGCAGATCTTTCCCAAATTGACCCAGTACAGAAGTAATAATATCAAGATAATCATGCAAAGAAATTCCTGTCCAAACATGCAAATGGAAGCGTACAATTCATGAAATAGTATTACACCAATTAGGAGTCAAAATTTTTCATTTCATAAACAGGCTGTAACTTTTTAGTAAAACAAGATTAGAATAAACAGATAGTGAATTACACTATGTATACTATGGACTATAACTTCAATCAATATCAGTGTAAACGAAGGTAGTCGAAATTTTTGTAAAATCGGTAAGGGGTTACCCTGCAATTTTTTTTAGAAAAATCTGAAAAATCAAATTCGGCAGATCTTTCCCATATAGACCCAGTAGAGAGGCATTACCATCAAGGTAATCGTGCAAGGTAATTCTTGTCCAAACATGCAGAGGAAAATGTACAATTCATGAAAAAGTATTTCACCCATTAGGAGTGAAAAATTTCCATTTCTTATACGGGCCGTAACTTCTTACCAAAACATGATTAGCCAAAACGGATAGTGTATTTATACTAACTATACAATGGACCATAACTGCAATCAATATTCGTGAAATCGAAGGTAGTCAAAAATTTTGTAAATTTGCCAAAGGGGTTAACCCTTGCTATTTCTTTAAAAAAATCTGAAAAATCAAATTTGGCCGATCTTTCCCATATTGACCCAGTAGAGAAGCATTACCATCAAGGTAATCGTGCAAGGTAATACTTGGCCAAACATGCAAAGGGAAATGTACAATTCATGAAAAAGTATTTCACCCATCAGGAGTTAAAAATTTTCATTTTTTATACAGGCTGTAACTTTTTACCAAAACATGATTAGCCAAAACGG
>LQNS02015106.1:9773755-9814120 GCA_001587735.2 Parhyale hawaiensis
CAAGGTAATCGTGCAAGTAAATTCTTGTCCAAACATGCAGAGAGAAATGTACAATTCATGAAAAAGTATTTTACCCATCAGGAGTTAAAAATTTCCATTTTTATACAGGCTGTAACTTTTTACCAAAACATGATTAGCCAAAACGGATAGTGTATTTATACTAACTATACCATGGACTATAACTGCAATCAATATCAGTGATATCGAAGGTAGTCAAAAATTTTGTAAAATCGCCAAGGGGTTAACCCTTACAATTTTTTTTAGAAAAATCTGAAAAATCAAATTTGGCAGATCTTTCCCATATTTACCCAGGAGAGACGCATTACCATCAAGGTAATCGTGCAAGTAAATTCTTGTCCAAACATGCAGAGAGAAATGTACAATTCATGAAAAAGTATTTTACCCATCAGGAGTTAAAAATTTCCATTTTTTATACAGGCTGTAACTTTTTACCAAAACATGATTAGCCAAAACGGATAGTGTATTTATACTAACTGTACCATTGGCTTTTTCTTGAATTGTACATTTCTCTCTGCATGTTTGGACAAGAATTTACTTGCACGATTACCTTGATGGTAATGCCTCTCTACTGGGTCAATATGGGAAAGATCTGCCAAATTAGATTTTTCAGATTTTTCTAAAAAAAATTGCAAGGCTAACCCCTTGGCGATTTTACAAAGTTTTTCACAACCATCGATTTCACTGATATTGATTGCAGTTATAGTCCATGGTATAGATAGTATAAATACACTATCCGTTTTGGCTAATCATGTTTTGGTAAAAAGTTACAGCCTGTATAAAAAATGGAAATTTTTNCGATTTCACTGATATTGATTGCAGTTATAGTCCATGGTTTAGTTAGTATAAATACACTATCCGTTTTGGCTAATCATGTTTTGGTAAAAAGTTACAGCCTGTATAAAAAATGGAAATTTTTAACTCCTGATGAATTTACTCGCACGATTACCTTGATGGGCTATAATCAAATGTAGACTCCAGAAAAAGACTGCTTGACCATGCAAAAGCTGATTATTGCCGTTAAAATCTGTTACCAAGAAAAAAAACTAGCAGAAGTGTGTTTAAATTTGATCGAATCTATGCCAAATCGAGTACATATGCCTGTGAAAGCGAGAGAAAGTCATACCTTTTGTTTAATACATCAAATCTCATACGGTACCTTTGACATGTTTTTTTTTTTTAATAAACTTCAATTTACAAAATACTGTAGCTGTATTATTTCATCACTGTTCGAAATAATTGGCCCAGCACTTTTATCTAACGAAGTCGACATAATATTATAGCAACAAGTGTAAACGAGTTCATAAGCAGAACAGATTTAAACTCTATGGACTCAGTACATAATTGGTTTCTCATTGGAAGGTAGTACCATTGTTTCATTTGTTTGCAATGTTTCTGACGTACTGTGGTTAATAATTTGCATAAAAAACGAGTACCATACTGCAATAATTGCGAACCATATCACAAAGACGAGCATAATTTTCCTCGTAAACAATATGCTGTTTTAATGCTTTGGGAAAGAAGCCCGCAATCCTTTGTTAGAGCGCTGGAGTTTCCTACAGCACAGTCAGACCTCCTTTGGCAACATAAGAAAAATTTACAGCGCCCATCTTCTCTATACGATAGCGGGCAGCTTGCGCGCTGCTTTATGCAGAAGGCAGTTAAGGTTTACGATTGTCGTGAAGCGGATACACAATTGGTGTGCGGATCTTGCCCGCCCTTATGGCTGGCGCTATTGCTTCTCAAATGCAATAAAAGTGCGCTATTTACTTGAAGTCTTAGAGCAACTTGGTAAAAAAAATGATGCGGAGCTTTGTCATAAATAACTGCAGCAACGTTCGACGCGGCGGCGTTTGCGTTGAGATTACCGTTCGTATCTTAGAGGCGTTTCGGAAAATCCGTTTGAATGCCGAGTTGTTCGCGTAGTAAATGCACGGTAGTTACAAGCGCTTCAGCGCGTGAACTGGATCGTTCAATAGTTTTGCGAACAAAACGAGTGCTGCATCTAAAACAGTTAATATTAATAATTTTCGCTGAATAATATCCTCTAATCCCCGCAGTAGCGGAAGGCCCGAGTGCTGATCTCATGACAAGGAAGGTTAAAAGATCGAATACTACACAGACAGGCGAGCTACGTCAGCATTTGATGTCTGCAAAACTGGTGCGGTGGTACTGACGATAGCCAAACTGGGGAGAGTTGGGGTACAGGTCATAGCATAACATCCTTGCGTCGATACTGCCATGGCTCTTAACTGTCTTTGGTTGACTGCAGCCGTCCACTCTTGAGGGGCCAGTTGGCCTATATCTACAGCACAAATCAGTGTATGTGGGTTTCCCAGTAAGGGGTGCAGTTTTGTTGACTTTATCATTCACCTTTATCCAATTGTATTCCATGCTACTACACCTACCGTATGTATCGCTACGGGGTCTTTCTCTTTCCAGCTAAGTCCTGCAAAAACCACTGGCACAGCGCTGTAGCTGCGCCTGGTACTCGTACATCCCGACCTTCTAGTTTGCCACTCCGTGTCAGCCGGTTTTATTGGCCGGTGCGGCTGGTCGGACAAGAAAGAACTTCATTTAAAAGGCTAGGCGTCCTTCAACCGATCAACAATTACTGTTGTACACTACGATCTACTGCGCAATTTCGCTATCTACATACCGTAACCAGTCGCTGATACAATTTTTATTCCATAGAAAGTGGCAATGTTGAACTTTCAACGATGGCTACTAAATATGAGCAGTTTAAATAGACAAAGATTTAAATATTTTAAGAATACGTGCACGTTGTTCAAGGACGTCAAGCTGAAGTCACTGCCACGACTACCAAGTCGGATTAGTTAATTTACTTCCAGTCTGCTAGCGCAAGGAGGTTTAATAGCAAGGAGGGAGCCAGGAGCCTCGTCCATGAAGCTCAAGTTTCCGGTGTGGCTGCTGCCAGTTGCCGAATGCACCAATCGCATATTAGTACATCAGTTAGTTTGTTCGTTTCTTCCGCGTCACTTCCACCAATGAGATATATGTGTGTTCGTTCGTTACAGTCGCCGAGTGCCAGGGGCACTCTTTCATGAGCGCGTCACAGCCACGCCGGAATGGTTGGAACGCTGATTGGCCAAAGCGAAAGCGGCAGGGCTCCATCTTCTCCATTAAAGCTTCTTGTGCTAGCGGTAACAAAAGTTGTTGCCGTACGTGGGCACCGGGCTTTAGATTTAGAATAAGCAGTTCAAGGCTCACGCTGACTGCTAGTAAGGCATCTTCGCTTTTGCTAAGCTATACAGTAAGCTATAAGTAAGTTTACAATTTAACATAGAAACCGCTGCTAACATACTACCCACAATAATTACAAGGTTAAACGAAACTCACCGAGTTGAAGTTTGAAGGCAATTCTGCTGCAGCTCGGCGGCACCAGAGACTACTTGAGAGACGCTCCACGTGTCGGCCGGCAGTATTTCAAAGGTTGTACTTGCTGAAGAGTCATATCGGGCAGGGAGCCCAGACCAGTACTGGGCACAACTGGCAGATCCCATTACACAGGACAAGGGAGGGTAAGTAGTCCCTGGTGCCGCAGAGCTGCAGCAGAATTGCCTTCAAACTTCAACTCGATGAGTTTCGTTTAACCTTGCAATTCTACTGCACCTCGGCTGGTGCAGTAGAGACCATGAGATTTTAGAGTCAGCGAGTACAACTAGTTACCCGTGCAGCAAGGCTGCTGCGAAGGAGTTTTTAAGGATGGATTTGTTCTAATATTTAGCAAAAGTTGAAGCTTTACTCCCTCCCGCCGTCTTTATAATCTCGGTCACCTTAATATTAGCAACGGAGGCTGCCGATGTAGCAGCCGCTCGCGTGCTGTGTGGTTTGAAAATTTTAGTATCAATTCCTGACCTTTCCAGAAAAAAATATTACCCATTTGCTTACATATTGTAGCGATGGAGACAGCCTTCCAATAGGAGACGAATAATTTCTTTTCGTCTTCCCTCTTGTCGGTAGTATGGTCCAAGTATTCTTGCAAGGTTCGAACGACGACACATTCTTGCTCATAGGCTCTAAATTCGATTTGGGGCAATCCTTTTGTACGGAGTAGAATGTTTCAGAATATTTTTGACAGTAAATATAGCTTTACTTTCGACGAGCAGCATATTGTCAATATGCAGAAGCGACAGGGTTTGGCCCCTTTTGGCCGATAAGAAACTCGTTAACATAACCAGCTTCATTGTCAGAAATTGTAGACTTTGCATACATAGCGGGCACAGAGTTTCAAGGCAATAAAGGACTACCTCAACGTTCCAAATACAATTATATCTAGGTTCAGCAGGTCTTAGTTTAAATATTCCTTTCAATAAGCGTTTAACTAGTGCTAAATTACCAACAGTGCAACCATTAATATTCTCTTAAAAAGTAGACAGGACAGACCTCGCGGCAATGATAGCACAAAAGTCCAGTCCTTTTCATATGATGCAGTAAGAAATTGCAAAATTAGGTTTTCAGAAGGGTTATAGGGGTTTGTTTTGTTTTGAAGAACAGTAGGCCAGCTATCTTTCAATATATGTTTTATACTGCGCCTTGGTAGAAGTGCGCCAGGAAATACTGAGCAGTTTGGCAACATTAGGCGGTACCTATTCCTCGACTGATGAAACGTTCCCGGAAACGCGACAAGCCATCAACCTTAGAGTCTTGTGCAAGAGGTGCACTACCGTTTTGTATGGGAGTGTTAAAACATTCAGATTAAGAACTACGGGTGGTGCAACTAGCATCTTCATGAGCTTGGGAAACCCAACGCGAGTCGTTCATAAAGGCACTATGACAATCCCTTCTGTTTGTTCCAATCAAATTATTTCTCCGAGCATCCTGTTGACCAGGCTGAAAGGAGGGAAAGCAGTAAACTGCCCATTATGTTGTATCCGTAGCCAGAGCGTAGGCTGAGGCCTTTGCCTCTTCTGAATAGAGGAATCTCTTTACCCAGACGTGGGGGCAAATAGCCCGAAGAACCAGGGGAGGCAAGGTCACCCGATAACTTTCCAGTATCACTTATGTCCTCTACTTTCTGAGCAAGATCTTCGCCAAACAAAAGAGCTACGGGGAAAACTCATATTTAACATTTTTTGCTGGGGAATTTGGGAGCTAATATGTTTGTTACAGTCTCCTTACGTTTTTTCCGCCAAGTTGCTATTAGCCAGACCAGTAAAGGCAATTGCAGCCACCAGGGAAGTAATAAGCATATTAATGTCCAAACAATCCCCAGGAATATCATCTTTTAGCCTCGTATAGTTTTGCAATCATTTGAACCATCGGGATTACACTCTTCACCAGGGGTTGCCGAACGAACTGTAGTCCTGGTCGTTCTTCCTTTTGCCAGCTAAAATCGAGCTTCAAACTTCCTGGTTCATCTGCGGAACCTTGAGAAATTTGCAGTTACTAGGTATAACATACCTACTGCTGGTTACGGCGCTGGCAGACCTCACTCTCATACTTCACACTCATTAAGCATTCCACTCCATTAGCCAGTTTAGGATTCACCTAATCAGTCAAAGCTTCAACCTTCGAGTATGCCGCAGTTAATGAATGCTAAAGGTCCAGTTGATCTTGTTGCCCAATTTTATCAACATCAGTTTCATCCTTCCCTTGGTCTTCATAGTAGTCATTCTCAGTGAATAGTCTCTCAACTACATTATCTGCCATACCGCTAACGTTCTGGTTAATTAATAACAAGGAAGTTTGTAATGCAGCAAAACCCTCTTTTCATAATTTTGCCAAGGTTCACGAAATTTTCTTTGGCGCATAAGCTTTAGGCTCCTTGGGTTTTTCAGTCGTTTTTTTTTTTTTTTTTTCTTTCAATTTCCAATTAGTTTTTGAAGCAAGAGATCAAATTCTTTATGACTAAAAGAGCTTGATGTTACATTCTGATCTTGCCACAACAGTGGACAATAAATCTCTACCTACAGACATGCACCTCCAGTGACCAGAAAAGTTCTTGTCAAGTTTTGTAATACTACGAAGTATTTTATCGTAAGGCCCCCAGCATAGGGCAAGTGATAATTTTTTTTGAAAATTTGCTTCCATAGCAAGCCCCAACTATTAGGCCAAATTAAATGGAATCATCCCAGTTTATTCTCTTTTATCCATGCCTCCGCAGTAATTATGTGAGCTCTGATAATTGTACCTCCGCAGTAGGTAACAGAGATTAGGCCAATTTAAGTACTAAATTCCAGGACCGAATCTTCAGCCTTAACTCCGCAGTGAGCAAGGAATGCTCTTTTACGGTGCACCCACGGTAAACACCAGAGATATGGCCAAATTAAGCAGAATAAACCAGGGTAAGTATCAGAATTCATGCCTCCGCAGCAAGCATGTGACTTTCAGTTGGGTATAAGAGACAAGGCCAACCTTGTACAGAACCATAATATTGCTGAGAATGAGCTGGGTCGAACATTTCTACTATCTGATTCCCAATATTTGAAGTTTAATCAAATATCCCTTAAAGTATGCATGAATTGAAATCAGATTATTAGATCAGGTCAACGACCAACTTCAGTCTTAGTCAGGATGATCAGTCGCCATTACATAGCCCAGCCACGTGTAAGATAGAGCGCAAGTGGTGTTAACAGAATTTCACAAGTACGCAGTCCATAGCAATATAGTTAGGATTGCATAAAGTATGGTGTTGAGAAGAATCACAAATGAAGCATCTGAAACTAAGGTATTAACAATTTCACATAACTGGGCAACCGCCATTATGGCGGAGCAGAGCACCGGACAACCACCAGCGACACTAGTTAGGAGCAACTGCCGGCCGACACGTGTGACGTGGAGGCTGGAGCGTCTATCAGGTGGTCTCTGATGCACCAGCCGAGGTGTAGTAAATTGATTAGTGAACTCCATGCTACACTGTCCAGCAACGCCGATGAAGAAGGGAAACAAACAGCGCCAATAAAACAGCTATACATTTGAAGACTTCTCACTTTAACAATTTAGAATTGAATAAAAAAATGCTACTACAGTGGAATCCGGTTAACATGACACCTTCTGAATTGCCTGTATAAACAGATGTTTTCTTACCCGAGAAGAACATGCGTCATTTTTATGAAGAAGACACACGATAGAAAACTATTTCCTAGCGGCATTGAAAAAGAAGAACCATAGCTGCTACACAACTCTATAAAATAAAGTTGGTCTCTCGCTATAGTCGTTTGCTCCCTGTATGGAGAACAAAATGTTCGAATAATTAGCTGTGTGCTCATCAATATAGCTGTGCGTCTACAAAAACATGCTGAAATCATATTTTTAAAGTTAGGTGTAACTGAAAAGGTATCACTAGTAATATTTTGGATATCATTTTGAATTTGCAGTAAATTATAGAACTCAGACAACTCTGCGCTTTTCATTAGTTCATGATGA
Source organism: Parhyale hawaiensis (assembly GCA_001587735.2). Lineage (NCBI taxonomy): Eukaryota > Metazoa > Arthropoda > Malacostraca > Amphipoda > Hyalidae > Parhyale > Parhyale hawaiensis. The sequence goes on from LQNS02015106.1 coordinate 9,781,163, forward strand.
ACCACGAAAACATTCAGATGCTATGTGAAAGTGAAAAATGGCTTTTAACACAGAATAAAGTCAACTATTTGGGATTGTGCTGTTTCTGATAGACAAGGTTTACGTTTTGATTAAATTTTGCAGACTCAGGTAAGAGGATGTCCAGTGTACTCACGTCACACAGTTTATACAAACTGCAATAAAAACTAAATGAAAACTTACAGACGTTGTGAATGCAGACACCTGTATTGTTTGAATGCAAAGGGAAATTCCCCAGTTGGAATGATGGTTGTGATTATAGTAGAACAACTATGATTATGGTTGAGATCTTTGGTTGTTTATTATCGAAATATCTTCCATATCCAACCATTTATGGCGTGCATTATGGTAGAGATATGTCACAACCTTCGACTATATTGCCAACTATAATTCCCGACCATACATACCCAATTACAAACCATTAAGGTTTTAGCTGCACAACCATGATCTACAATAGTGCACTGTCGGAAACACCCTTCACGACCAAAATCGACTGTATTCAGCGAATGATACAACTATTTTCTTACGAGATCAACTTTTTCACCTGTTGACATGTTATGCACTGGATGCCTGCTTTGTTTACTGATGATTAATTGCTTATGCAAAAAAAGGCAATGCATACATGCGTGTTAGCCCTGCAGCTCAGAATGGTGAAAGGCTTTAAACTTCAGAACGATGCTATAGAGCAGGAGCATGAACCAGCCTGTGCAGTTACCGCACGTTTATAAGCAACTTCTTTAACTCTAAGGCGGTATAGAGCTATACTACACAGTTCAGAGGAAGTCACAAATCATTTGATGAATTCTGGCTGTACCCGTTGTTAAGGTAGTTACGTAAGGCTAAATTTATCATGAAACTTAACATTGTTTGACATAAAGTTAATGGGAATAATTTGTTGATGAAAGTTTACAAATATAAACTGAATAAACATAAAAATAGATATAGATGGCCATATTTGATCAAAGATTGCAATGCTGTTTAACAAGGGTTACAAAAAAAAAATAAATAAATAAATATGAAAGATGGGTAACGACGGTAAAATAGCAAAGCGTTAGTAAAAATCGGGAACAATACAGAAAAACAACGTGAAGGCGGTTAGCGTCCATACATACCCTGCAATTTTTTGCAATTTATCGATAGGAAAGTGAAGACTGAAAATGTGCACAATTTTTGCATCATTATACGAATTTTTTGATGTATCGCAGTCAAACTTATAGTCATATAATATTATTTTGGACGATTATATATGTTGGGAATTCTTGCCATATTATAATCCATGGTAACTCATACATATTCTTCCTCAGGAATTCCACCCATGATCGTACTTACGGAAATCCGTTGATTATCTACCATGATTGATTATGCTCTAGCATATGCTCTAACGCGTATATAGTCTTCAAACATCCATGTACTAACATCTACCATATACCTATAGTCTTTTTACATCCATGTACTACCATCGACCTTCGTTTCCTGCCACCAATATCGACCTACATATACCAAAATAAACGTTATGTTTAGGTGACATATCTACCATATTGTTTCATCATCCATAATCGACGTTAATCTCTTATACACTACTATATTCTACTATAATCACATTTTATCACAACCATTATTTCCGATTTGGTAGAGCCATATGTATAGGATGGAAGTGAAGCAATTTGCCATGTTCGATGATTACGCTGGAAGCTATACTGCAGGTTGGCATTTTATAAACAGCTGGAAGCCTGTAACAACGAAGGTAAAACTGCGTGAAAATCTGTCCATAACTTTCTGAGTTCTATTGGTGACAAACAAACGGATAAACAAACGGAAAATATAACTTTCTTGGCAACGGATAAACAAACGGAAAATATAACTTTCTTGGCAGAGGTGATAAACGAAAGTTATCATGATGAACGTTATGCGTAAGTATAGGGTGGCATTATCTTCCAAATGCAAAAATAACTTGAACGCCTCGTGACGTAGGACCATCACCCGCGGTGGGGCAAATTCAACGAAGTCATTTCTGGTGGCCAGCTAATCCAAGTTTCGCATATGGATGCTGTGTCCTACAAGGATAGGGCAGAGCGCCCCGTGGATTAGATTTTTAATAGAATGGAATAGATAGCTGGCAGCCGGGACTTTATGTAATAGCATGGGGAAAAAAGGCCGCCTTGTCGCGTAAGACAATCAGCCGCGGTGGAGGCAAACTCAACGCCCACCAAACTCCCTGCAAAAAAAAAAAAAAAACTATGAACATTGCTCAACTCCTTCTACCTGTTTTTGGGTGGACAGTCAAATATATATAAATGTAGATGTCGATCAGAAGCAGTTCAAGAAATTTTGCCATCTCAAGAAAATAATATATATAAATACATACATACTTAAATCTTCAGTGAAAACATAAACTCTCTCACTTTGTTCGCGGGTGATAAAAATTTGCAATGATAGCATCCATTGAGAGAGGAAAAAATGTATATTTTGGTGAACTGAATTGGGGGGTTCAATAGATCGTTTAAAGAAGCATAGTTTTCGGCACTGATAGTTGAACCGTCAGTGCGAGAGTATATATTGTTCCGCAGGTACCATGGAAAGAGTTCCGACAGAACCTTCAAGCCATTCTGTACACAAACGGAACAAGTGTAGCGTACGTGAAGCATACCAAAGTATGGACTTCTCATCGGTACATGCGAAGGGAAAATTATATAATTATGCCAGCCGCAGAGTACCCGAGCAGCCCGAATATGCCACTTAATATTACTGCCGTTGCTGCTCTGGAAGATGTGATGCAATATGAAACAGTACTTTTTTTCATTAAACCAATAATATTATTCCTAATATCCAATTATTCCAGTGTTATGAGTAAAAAGTCATGACGGATTCAGAATGGTAATTTTTTAGCACATCTTTCGAATTATACGTATAACTATTCACATGAATTTTAATTGTCCCAAGAAATTTATCAATAAGTTTTAAATTCAACTGATATCGTAACAACTATCCTTTGAGACGATGCAGCAAAGTGAACAAGATTGCTTCATCGTTGTGTAAAGACAGGAATAAATTTGTGAGAAATCTGTATAAACAACGCATCGCAAGGCGCGCAGCATGGCTGGCAGTAATTGAATGTGGCGCAGAAACTGCAGACAACGCAAACTGTCGCAAGTCCTTTAGCATTCGCTTCTGCCGTTGCAATTTTAATTCCATAAGTAAACTGATGGCAGCAGCTATTTTAGTATGAACAAAGTCGCTGATAATACCAAAGACGAGAAATTCTAGGGGAGAAATGATTTTGAAAGTTTTTAGTCCCAGAATTATGCAATAATAATTACCCTAAGAGGCATTTGGTACTGAAAAATACGTGCTTTGGGAGGAGTGACCTACTACAAAGACTACCAAGTATACGGGTATGATGAAGTCACGCTTATAGTGTCTTCGAGCTATATTTGACTGTCATTATTACTAAATAATTTATTGTTATTTGTAACGTTTGGAGCAAAGAAGAGTCAAAAAGCTCGTAGTTCACTCGTTAACTACACTCATACTTTCTCCTCAATTTTCAATGGCGTTGCACACTACTTAACTTTGCTAAAAAGTTGAAGTTTTTGCTTCCGGCTGTCCGTATGATTTTCTGATCGCAGCACAACTCAAAAAGTTATGGGCGGATCTCAGTGAAATTTACAGGAACTCTTAAGAATATTACAAGGAACATATGACTTAATTTTGGTGACGATCCATCTATCCGTTTGTTTATTTGTGTATCTACCGTTCTGTTTCTCATTAGCATTGCGTCCCTTGGTGGAGGTTTGTGTGCTCGGAGAGCAGTTCAAGTGTAACGACATTTAACCATTTCGAGTCGTCATTGGCGGAATTGATTCTTTCATCTAAAATTACGTCGCTTTCCTTTTCTATTTTGGCGGCCACATATACTCGTAATTACTGTTGACTTAGAAAAATCAAATTATTGTTTCCGCCAATGAGGTTATGTTTTTGTCGTGTGTGTCTGTTTATTTGTTCATTAGTCTGTCACCAAAAACTCAAAAAGTTATTGACGGATCTTTACGAAATTTATAGAGATTCTTAGGCATGTCAACAGTAAGAGATAATTAACTTTTGGTAAAGATATGTTTACCAATTTGTGTCATTGTTTACCTGCCTATTTTTCTATGACATTTACACGAGTTGTTAAGAATACCACGAAGAATAAGTGACCGCAATTTTGTGATGATCTGTCCATTCGTTCATTCATTTGTCTCTGTGTTTGATTATATGCTTGTTCTTAACTCAAGAAGTTAAGAACGAATCTTTGTGAAATTTATAGGAATTGTTAATAATGTTGAAAGACATAATTGATTAAATTTTGGTGATGATCGGTTGGTCTGTTGGACTAATGTTTGTCAGAATGTTTGTTAGCAACATAATTCGAAAAGTTATGAACGGATTTTCAGGAAAATAACAAAAGTTGCTATTAATGTTGATCGGCACAAATTAGATTTTGGTGTTGATAATGCGGAAATGATAGTTTCAGAAATTTAAATTTTTATTATCGTTGCCTTGCTTGGCAGAGGTATGCGCTCTCAGAGTGCTCGATTTGAAGGACTCCTGCACACTCCCAAAATATAGAAACCGGTATAAAGTGGATGGTAAAAGTTTTTATTTACATATTCTCCTTCATTTTATGCAATAAAACGAAAAAAAGTCTTCGAAAATATAGTAAAAATAACAGAATTCTTTGTCTCTTATTGGTTCTATCATTATGTGTAGAAAATATCAATACCTATACAATGAATAAGAATGCGTTGTTGGGTGTATAAATGTCTCAAAAAAAGTTGCGCAAATGTAGAGATACCGATAGAAAAATGGCCAATAGAAAGATTTTCTGCTTTACAACCTAATATTTTTTATTAGAAATGCGTGTTCATTGATTCCCAAATGACAACCAACGTGATAATGTTATTAATTAAATGGAATTAACGAATAATTTAACTGTGCAACAGTGAGCCGAGTAAACTCAAATTATACCATACTCACTAGGCTTAATTTGTCTGGAACTTCGGACAGAAGCGTTTCCATTTTCCAATTTGAATCGATCGTGTTTACGACTGTAGTAGTAGCAACCCGATGACGTCGAGACGGCTGAAAACTCTACTTAATGATGGAAAATCAGCGTCCGTGTCAAAGATCATCAAAAATTTCGAGGTTAACGCCCGATACTCAGCTCAGCGGGGTGAAGCCATGGCCCTTGTCTAAAGTTCCGAATAAGTCGAGTTTATCGGAACTAACTTAATTGAACTTTAATGGGCCAATCTACTGTACTTTCAGCCTCCTTGGGCAATGGGCATGCAACCGACGATTTAAAAAATAAGAGTAAGGCACACAAACCACCAACTTAGGACAGCGAAACACACACAACATATTCTCTGTAATTTCCCGAACTTTTCGACGGAACTAAAAAAGAAATGAGTAGTGATTAAAGCAAAAATTGCAAATATTCCAGCAGCAGAACTAGCTTGCGACTAAAACTGTGCTACAGCAACATAATAACAAAGAAATTAAGAAAAAAAAGCGACAGCAAGAGCACTGAACTCGTCAGACGAGCGATGCGCGGCAGTGAAGGGAATTAATGCATCGGCGGTGTGTGCAGCAGCTTGCATTATAGACACAGTGTTAAGTCGTTCAGACACTTTTATATTTGATATCAAATTCTGTTATATTTGATATAAATGCAGGCTTCAATTCATTTTCCTGTTGTGCAGAACGTACAAGCAAGTTAAGCCATTAGTGAAGGCGTTTATTACATACACTACATGCATATACTGTATACATTTATATATATATTTTTTTCACTCAGCCATTCTATAACTATCAATTTGTGAAAATTCATGGTGTCTGGTATCCAAGCCCATTGTTTCAGTTACACGGTGACAATTAATGTTAAGTTTCTTTTTCAGTAGAAAAAAGAACATGAATTAAATTTTTCATTGTTGCAACGGGTTACGTAACTTTTCTAGTCCACGCTTTTCGGTATTGTTCTTGAATGTATTCCGCAGGAATTACAACATTTAATTGCACATGGTTACCTTCCACCCATTTCTCTTTATTAATAGCAAACAATTCGAGATGCATAGATCACTATCCTTATTGCTATATTCGTCCGGCTTAATGCGTTTTACTACACATTAACACTTTGTATATCCCTCGCGGTATCATCCCCACCGTTATGACCATCCGCACACGCGAGTTACGTCCCATCTGGCAGTTAAAAGCTACACCCGGATGGGCATTTCTTGCATAAATAAGCAAAGAAGGAGCAGAACAGGCACTATGTTCTATCGCTCCCCACACCAGCAGTCACATCAGAGAAGAAATATATCTTGTGAAGAGGGGAGGAGGACTTCAGTTAGCGGCGGACAGTAGCAACGGAGTGCTTTACTGGCTGCATTTCAGTGCTTAACCCTATTGATATCAGGGTGTGCTATCTACCTATAGAGGCTTTTTGTCCGTAGAAATGCCATACGACAAGAAAACCTTATAAAAATTTATACGAAAAACACAATGTGGTACAAGTATGGTTGAATAAACTGCTTGTCTTCATTCTTGGGTGCCGTATAACAGGAATGAGTAGAAAGTAAAGAAATGAGAAGTTCAGACTGAGAAATGTTTTCTATCAACAGGAAATGCTCATATCGCGGAGGAGGCTGTCTTCGGATACCATGTAGTTTATAATTTAAAACGATAGGAACAATTCACTTCTTACTTTGATGACTCCAATGATGTATCCGGGACTCAATTCACAAGCGTTGGAAGATATGTAGCTTGAAGAAGAGGAATAGTCAGGAAGGATAATTTTTCTTTCAACGGACAAAAAAGAAGCCACTGCACGAGCGGAGTTCTAAAGTGAAAGAGCAAAGGAAACGCAGGTAAGGATTTTGCAAGCTCAAACTTCACCAAGTATGAAATAACTACGAATAGTATTGTCTACTAATTTCAAAGACCTTCCCTCAAAATTATTCAACGATTGAAACATAATGTCCAATGGGAGCTAGAGGGGATCATTGTTTTCAGAAAATCCGTGAGCTTACAGAAACCATGGTGAAGTGACAATGCATTCGTTTTATGATAAATATTAGAAATAAGTAAATTGCAGTCATAAACATGTATGAATATGTACTTCACGTTACTCATAGAAACTCACGCATTCGAACAACACCATAGTCATAGACGGCTACAAATGCTGGTGAATCGACAGCCTGCTTCTTCGGTGCTTGAGTGTCTGCCTGCGAGAGCAGCCATGGTTCCCCAGCCTCTGACCAGTTGGCAATATTGCTTGCTGTTCATAGGCGCATAAGTCGCTCAGCATCAAACACTGAACTCGCGAATTTGGATTTTGAGTAAAATCAGCTAATTTTTGCTGTCGCAGAATCGACTTAATAGACCCTTTTACTAGCCAAGAATATTTCACTAAGTTGACCCTGAATATTTACAGTTACCTTTATTAACGAAATGAAGTTCAGGTAAAGCAGTTTTAGTGGACGTTTTATAGTCTGTATTGTCCATGAAATACTCCTATAACAGTTAAAAATTGTAAATCTAAATTGCCAGCGATGGTATATTTTATATTCAGTGTGCATTTTTTAATACAAGAAGGTTATGCGAATAGAGATCAATTGAAATGATTTGGTGAGTTTCTACTCGACTGAAGTCTAGTAATGATCATTAAACAACAGAAACTAAGATCAAGTTACAGAACATAACCACAACTTTATGTCTAGCAGAAAACGAAGTTTATAAGCTCCCCGACCAAAAAAAATTAGTCACTTGCTACTGATATGGTGTAGGGCCTGCACGCGCACGTATAATAGCAGCAAATCTGAAAGGCGTTGAGTCTACAAGATTTCTAATGTACACTTGATCCATTTTGAACCACTCTTGCATTAATCAATTCCTTAAATCAGCCAGAGTATACGTGGAAGATATTCTCGACGTCCAACTTGTTCAAGATGGTCCCATAGATTCTCAATGGGGTTCACGTCTGGAAACTTAGCCGGCCATTCTACGAGTCTTACATAGCCAGACTGTATATAGTTGTATACGACAGTTATCATCCTGGAAGATTGGCAAAGTAGCAGTTCGATTCTCATGCAGATACTGTGCAAATGGCACAACTTGGTCATTAAGCAAATCAATGGAGCGTTCCTGATTCAGTTTGATGGACCCACTTCCGAGTAATTAAAACAGCCTGAGAGCATGACAGACCTACCTCCTGCTTGTATCGGCCCTTGGACACAGACATTGTTGAAAGCTTCATGTAGTAACAGGTGACTAATTTTTTGTTCGGTGAGCTTATTAAAGCTATTCACTCTTTAAACAGTGGGAAGCATTAATTCACTGCAGGTAAGATTATTGAAAAGTTTAAGCCTCCGTTTCCACAACTAAGGTGATCTAACAGAGGAAGAGAGAAGGGACATAATAGCATGTCGATAGAAACTGAAAAACCAGGTACGAAGGTGTTCCCACGTCAGGATCAACGCTCATGTGAACAGCAAGTCGGGAAAAAAGAGGAAGAACAGACAAAAGTAAGATCAGTAGGATTATGAAAGTGGAAGGAAGCAAAGTGGGCACGGCAGACAGACGTCCCGAAGGCCTATCTAATGGCTAAGGTAACCTACACAATCCCCTGGGGGCGAACCTAAATAACAAAACCCTATGGCCCATCTTATGCCTCCTGAGGGGTCACTGTAGGTAAGTCAGCTTATTAGCAACCCCTCAGTGCCTAATTTAATGTTGTCTGTCTTGTAGGAATAACACTATTCGGTATGATTTATTTACCACTAGGCGATATAATAGGTGTCTAGTCGTTATGTAGTGCACCCTGCCGCCAAAGACAAAGAAGATATACTGCTGGACTGCTTATTACATTACTAGTGGACCCGCGCGTGAAAAAATTCACGCAATAATCAATGAATTTGCTTAATATAGGCCAGTACGGAATCTTCTCTTTCTTGACTTGCTTCTTATTCATCACAAAAAATTGGTGATGACACTTCTTAATTGATTGTACTATCCTTACTAAACTACATGTAGAGGTAAACGCTACGACGGCCAACTCAAATTATCATAAACGATGCGTGCTTTCTTCTGAGCAGTACACTTCAACTCATCTGTAGCACACTATTTCTCTCCCTTAGATGATATGCAAAAAACCTAGAGCACTCTGAGAGCGCATAACTCCGCCAAGCGAGGGAACGGTAGCAAAAAATTTAAATTGGCTCTGAAACCATAATTTTCTTTGTATCAACTCCAAAATCTAATCATTTGTGCCTTTTGATAGTAGTAACAGCTTGTGTAATTGTCTTGAAGATCCGTTCATAACTTTTTGAGTTACACTGCTAACAAACGTTGTGACAAACATGAGTCAAACATACAAACGAACAAACCGATCTGCACAAAAAAATTAATCTTTTATGTCTTTTAACATTACTAATAATCCCTATAAATTTCATAAAGATTCATTTATTATTTTTTGAGTTATTGTGCTAACAAGCAATAAATTAAAAACAGTGACAAACGAACAAACGGATCATTACCAAAATTTGGTCATCTACGCTTTGTCATTTACCTAACTATATCGCAAGGCAGAAGTAAAATCTTGAGTAAAACACGCCAATAAACTTGAATGCACCGCCAGTGAGGTTAGCTTATATTCAATGTTTGCGTTCCGTAGGAATGATACCGTTGATACCGTTTTTCCAACTCAAATATCTGCTTCATTCGAAGTTCCGAAAATTTTGGCCTTTGAAGAGAAAACTGCTTCGTCAAATAAGAAAAACAATAAGCTAGAAGAAATGATTGTCTACTGCCCGTGAAAAAACACCCCCTCCACAGCGCTTCGTTGACCATCTGCCGAATTTATATGCCGTGACCTACAGTAGTCACCTAAGAGAAAAAAAGTTGTAAAATCGGACTCCAGAAGCTGCATACAATGTGTTCCGATTTCAAGAAGCGCTTCAAGCAAAAAGTGTCGTCAGAAAAAGGGATAAGGATCAGCCAGCCTTCGCCATCTTCTGCAACCTGGTCATCGATTTACAAAATCTGCAACCTGACTTATTTTTCGCCTATCTATTTCCTTCAAGACGGACACGAAAAAAATAAATAAATGCGAAGCTTTTGAATGTATAAGGATAAGTGTACATTTGACAGATGAGGGTGTGAAAATGCTCCCACCCAGTTTTTCAATGTCCTACTTAGTTAGCCAATTTTCTTTTTCGATCAAATAGGCGTAATAAAAAACTGGGCTAATATTCGTCTTATCCCCCACTTTAACGTCAGAGTTATATTAATATATTTTGATTCATTGAAAATTACTGATTCAGAATTCATAGGTCTTTATTTGTGGAAATTCTGTTTTGTCATATCAAATTTTGGTAAAAATTCGCTTTTAGGACCATCACGCATTTTCAATAGTTTGTAGTCATATATAGGCAGAAGGACCCATTTTAAGACGTTTTCCACGAATGACGTTTTTGCCGCAAATGCATACTTTTCGAGGTATTGGACTTTGAAGTTCCCATTACGGCTTTGTCGCGCGATCTAGCGGCAGGTGCTTTTCCAACATGGCGGCGTAACGCGTATTGCTTTACACTTTTGGTATATTTCTCAAAGGATATTAGCAGAACCAGGCCTGGTTTCCTAACCTATACGAGTAAGAGCCACGTTTTTGCCCGAAAAAGTATAGCAAAAAAAAAAAAGGATGGGAAATTCAAATAGCTATCTCGAAAAGTAGGTAAGCACTTGAGACGGAAACGTCCTTCAAAAAAAAAAAAAAGTCTTAAAATTGGTCCTTTTACCTATATATGACTTCAAAATATCAATTATGAATGAAGGTTTAGTATTAAAATACCTTATCTTACTAGTTTTGCAGTATCTCAATTTCGTCTGATAATTTGGGCAATTAAGGATTTTATTTTCCTCACTCGAAAAAATTACACCATGAAAAGCTAAAAGATTCAAAGCAGCATCATCATCGTTGTGAAACTGTTTGATACAGTCGAAATATGCCAGGGAGTAACCGGCACAACCACCATCCATTGCAATAGTAATTTCTCAACTGTTCACATGTCGCAGCGTCGCGCCGCGGGGGTGCGGTCGCAATTCTTTTTCTTCGTCTTTTCGTCCATGCTATTCCTACGTAAGTCATTCTTAAAAAATATCTTAAAAATTAGTCTTTCAACCTTTAAAATGCTTCAAAAATCAATATATCAAAAAATTATGAAGAAAAAACTTGTTCTGCTTATGTACTACTAAAAATATATAAAAGCCAGTGTACAGCGACCGCGAGTTACGCCGCCATATTGTTAGACAAGCTGCCGCGATGTCGGACGCTAATAAAAACTTCAAAGTCAAACATCTTGAAAACTAAGCATTTGCCGCAAAAACGTCATTCGTGTAAAACGTCTTAAAATACGTCTTTCTACTCATATATGACTTCAAAATATCGAAAATGCGTGATGGTCCTAAAAGCGAATTGAACCCAAATGGTAGTCTTTTCAGTTTCTTATTTACCCGTCGGAGCGCGCTGCTGCTTTAGGTTACGTTACATGCGTATGCGTAATCGTAAGAGCCAAATTCGCCCCACTTTAAGCCATACTGTCGGGTAGTTAGGCATAAACCCTTTCAGATTTACCCCTCTTTAGGCTGTACTGTCAGGTAGTTAGGCAACCCCTACGTTATATCGGGCAAGTTAGGTAAGGCGTAGGTCTGGTTTGGCTAATTTACACAAAAAAATGGATGTCATTTTCGTTTTCAGCACGCCACAATTATGCTAGAAATCAGTTTCATATCCTATAACTGGAGTGGAAGATACACCTATTTACCAAAAACTGCAGTTTCATACCCTGTAATATTAATTATTAACGAAAAAGAAGGAAGGAGCTTTTTAATTGGAGTATCGGTTCATTAAAAGTCTCGGTGCAAATACACAGTGGTGAGATTCTGCTCTTAAAACCAATGGTCAGCTCATGTGAAACAATAAATAGTTACGGCCCATGCGCAGTTTCACTGGTAATTTAAATTAGGCACCGAGTTTTATCCCCTTGGTCACTTTGAAGTCCTGCTTGTTCCACCACACTGCAAAGAGAAAGGAAAACCTACCAAGCACTTTTTCGTATGCTCGCAGCTACAGAAATAAGCACAATTATTGTTAACACAGTATTACCGCCATGGTCGTAATGGATTTAACTACGCCGTTACACACAGTGTACACTTTTTTACTCGGGGGCGCCAACCAACAGGAATGACGTACAGAACCCCAGGGGTTGCGTACGCCGTGCGCAGTGACAAAAAGCTAGTCGCTAAGCGTGATAGGCACGGACACGTAACTGTCGACTTTTACGTGTCTCTACTTTTACGAACGTAATTTTGTGGACCTATCTCGAATTTTACGAAATGTGTTCCCTACTCTTGAACATTACGTTTTGTCTTTCCGTCCAGGATTCTAAGCGTTTTCGATGAGTGATGTATTATTTAGCATTATTTACTGTATAACACTAACTTCCTGAGTAATTAATAGATGTGTTATCAGTTGCTTCCGTATATATTTCCCTTTTTACAGTGTCGTAGAATATCGAAAAATTTCTTCCGGCTAACTTAACATAGCCCATGCTTGATATACATTTTTCTTTGTTACGACGCCATTGTGACCCAGTGTTGTCAATTTAGCATTTTGAATAATAATAATAATAATAATAATAATAATAATAATAAAATCATTTATTTTTCTCATAAGGTACTGTGGCCAACAAGATTAGGACACAGCGCCTGAGGTTTTCATGATTAAAACTAACTTAAGAATAATACTAAACACTAGCATCAGAGAGTTATACATAATTATGGTCTGCTGAGAGCAGGAAGCAAAGAGCGTAACGGGAGGACTCACGAAAAATTAGCACCAAAAAGTGACGTCATCATCGATGAATCTATGACTGAGCAGCCTAGGAGTATTTTACCTAATTTCACCAGAAAAATCGTGTTAAATTGCCAAATTTATCTCTAGCGTATAAATAAATGAAGATAATATATACTAATTTAGCAAATAACTATAGAAATTTGCAGTGCATGTTGGTGGAAACTTTTACAACACTAGCGCCGAATTTGTTCCCTTTTGGCGACTCAATGCTATATTTAGCATTATTTTAGGTGATGAATAAATTTGGTTTTGAGCATCTAGCTGGAAAAACAGTACAAAGCAGAATAGTTAGTTGTTTATTGGCATTTCTTATTACTTCGTGGAAGTTAGTGCAATAATGCATAAATTTCAAGCCAATTTATGCCATTTTTTACCAAAAATCACAAATCCTACAATTCACATCCGTTGGATGCTTGTAGCCATGCAGCTTGTCTTATGTAGCCATGGGTGTGATCATGTCAAACAAATGGAGTGCTAACATACCTATACAGGGTATTGTATGCGTGTAGTAACAGGGTTCTTCCTGCTGATTGTACGATCAAGCAAACACTGCAGAATTTCTTAACCAAAAAACGACAGTTGGGATCAAAAGTTGAGGAAACTGTGATATACAGTGACAGGTAAGACTATACCAACATTCCACAAAACTGAACAATAAAAGTTACACAAGTAATAAATTCTTTGCAGAGTTTGCATAATTGTTTTATAATCGCATGTCAAAAGCCATCAGCGTTTTCAAAATCCTAAACTTTGTTTCAATCCAAAATATTCTGACTAATCTCGTTTAAATAAAGAAATTATGTAGCTCAGTTTATTACCCTAGTAGTTTTTTTTATCAAAAAAGTGCTAATATAGACGATGTGAAGAATTTTACAGGTAATAGACCCTCCTACTGGAAAAAAATATAGTTTACCCGTAATTTGATCGAAGTTTAGCAGTAAACCAAACTATTACTCAGAAGTTTAATCAATGCAAAACTTGAAACCAGCAAAATGCTTCTATCAATGTTTTGTTATGTGCTCACAAAATGATAAGAAAATTAGCGCTGTAAAATATTTTGAAAAGTACTGGAAAGTTGTTATCGACAAATAAAAACATTGAATTTTCTTTACCCTTAAACAGTTCTACAGATTTAAATGTGCTGCATAAGTCCTTGTGTTATGATTGAATTTCATTAAAATGTAATTTAAAACATAATTTTTCTTGTAAAATATTGCTCTAGAATCAGTTTCTGCTGCATAAAGAGAGTCAGCATTTTTCAGCATTTTTTTTCCTTGAGAATCTAGTAGGGAAACCCAGATTACATTTGGCAACACTGAATGTGACCTTATCTCGACTTCCACGAACGTATCTCGAGTATTACGATTTCATCCGGTCCCCATCCCCATCTCTCGTAAAAGTCGAGAGTTATGTGTATTACCAAAAGCTAAAACGTGACATAACAATAAAATCGCTATATTTTGCTCCTTCACTATGAGTGTACTTGAAACGTAACAAAAAATGGACGGATAAGTGAACAAACAAACAGATAAAGGCACAATGATTTTCATTATACATAGTTTTGACAACAGTGATTGATTTACGCATTCCTAGTAAATTAACAGCAAAATTTGCAAACAAACGCAACAGCACAATTGCACGCAAATGTAACAAACTTACAGTATTCTACACCTTGCAAAGAGAGAATTCGGACCAAACCTTTGAGACCATTTTTCTTAGCGAAAAAACTTGAGTGTTGAGAATCAAAAATAATCAGGGGTATCGTCGATCGGTCCAAATTATCCCGAAAATTTGTTAAGCTTGTAAACGAATTTCAACTTGAAAGCCCAATAAAGATAGAACTGATAGCACAGTGGCACTAATGCCGAGTTTACACTATTGTCTTTTGTCCTCCGTCTATGCAGTACAAACTATGCTACTTTAAGTACTGCGTACGGAGGACAATAGACTGCGGTGAGGCTCCAACGTAAGAGGCCAGAATCTTATGCAGGAAACATAGGATTTTCCCCGTTTTCTATGTTTTTTTGGGGGATTTTTCCACAACACTGCAAAATATCTGTGGGAAGAGTTGCTGTAGACTTTGCAAAATGGTCGTGCTTGCAGAGCCAGACTGTCGTTTGTCGATCAGTCTGTGTCCGGTTATAGTGTATGATGTTTTACATTCTAATTAGGAGATCGTCATCATCCTCCTCAGCCAATGAAATGATTAAATAGCACTGATGGTGCAAACTCGCTGATCAGACTATGTTCCGTTATATTTTCTGCCCTTTTGAAAAATAACCTCCTAACCCATGCAGTTATGTGTTCAAGCAGCAGACAGATCATGTCCATGCATAAACAATGTGAACATAGCCAGACTGCGTAACTTGGCTTAGCGATGTTACGTCACCGTTGATACCTTTTGCCTTGAAGTTCATTTCTTTATCTGGGCCAAAAATCGACCCGAATGACGTGGCATCAGCTGTTTTCAGTTACGTGAAGGATATAACATTCACTACCCTGAGCCGCGCAGCTAACACAAACAATATATAATTCATGTTTCGAAGTAAAAGGAACAATGGGACTAGAAATGCAGACAGGCTTAGATTAATATGCAGACTCTAAAGTAATTTAATTTGGAGTTATTTGAGATCTATTAAAAATACTGATAGATATTTAAATGATGTAAAGTATCACCTGACTGGACCACGATTGCAATGCCACTTGCTACCAGCTTGGCGAAGTTTTCACCCTCAAAAAACGCAAGGAAAGGAACCAGTCCAATGTTAACAAAGTATTATTGCCCCGAAACTATCAAGATTTAAGCGATCAATAAAGAGAGCGGTGTTAACCGAGCAAAGTAGCTGCGCTTTGTATCCGTAAATGTCCAATCCGGGCTGGATTAGAAGAGGAAGGTGTGAGAGGAAATTGCCTCGTGGATCCATTAGCGATAAAAACCAGCCTAACAGACGAGTTCCTTTGGCCAGCAATCTTCCTTTCATATTTTAGAGGCAAAAATTTGGAATACTGAGAGAAGAGACTCAAGTTTGAGCGGCGCAACGTGCGCGAATATGGTGAGCCAAAGTGTGGGCTGCCGATGTAAATTTGGATTAGAGCCTAGAATGAGACACCCACGTGACAGCCACCAAATACATAAGAGCACGGGAGGGATCGTTCTGGACGCCATGTAATACTTGGACGAGCTTTACATCAGAGAAGACAAGGATGGAAGATTAAAATAACGTTAGCTTAAGTTTTCGTTGGCTACGACACTCCTTAAGACACAAAGAGCGAAAGACGACTGGCATGGCATAGTCAGGTTAAGCGGAACACATCAGGTTTGACCAGTCCGGATCTTCATCCAGTAGCGTTGGTTTCCCTACTTTGAATCCTGGTACATGTGCTAGCAGCCAACTGGTTAAGGTTGAGACTGCCGAAAAACTTCAGTTCACGGCGCAGTATTGAGGAAACAGGTATTAGCTGTACAAATTCCGTGCCTGAAGATATCTAAATACAGCACTGGTACCATGGATATGTACGAGCATGCGATTTAATGCAAGCGATCAATTATTGTGATGTCATAGTTGTAGCTAACTTTTCCTGCATCGATGCTTCCAAGTTTAAATGTCTACTCATCCTCACTTCCAGTTGTTCGTGCGCAGGCATATGTGGCCTCGACACAAAATAAAAAGGGCCATAAACTCCAGTAGCTGTGTTGGATTCTCCTAGGAACTGCAGGGTTTAAAACGTTGCTTGAAAAGTATACGCTGGTCTCTTTACGGTTAAGAATAGGAAATCGATGATATATCTAGGCATGATAAAAAATTATTGTCATAGTACCACCTCTTCGAGCAAACGACGCAATATTTTGGGGGAGAGAATGCACACTAAAAAAAGCTCTGGTGGAGTATCCGATGGCGGCGGCCAGTACCACAAGCACACCATCCGTCGTGTGTTAGGCCGCTGTTCCCTCCATCCATAGCTCTTCATTTGCGATGAGGGGGCGTGTGCTCTCCAGCTACGACTTACGACACCAAACTTCTTTATGTACGAGCTCCTCTTAATCTCGAAGGCTCTAATACATTTCGCTCTTGCTCTCTTTTTACAAGGTCTATTTATATTAACGACTTTCGAGCGCCTAAGACTTACGGGCGATGTTTCACATTCTCTGGAATTGTTTCTAGGATTGCCAAGCAGCGGGAGTATAGTAGAGTGAAATTTCAAAAGAGGAGCATTTGAGGGACTTTTTACCAACCATTTTAGTTCTTCTTTCTTTGTCAATGCTATAGGCCATCGATGGTAATATTTATATGATAACCGTACCTTCGACAGCACTCACCATCTACGAGGATAAATCAACAAGATCTTCTACTTTTAATGAGCACCTTATTTAACAATGGTTTTCATATTATTCTTTAACTGGCTGTACCGGTGAAATGTTCACGGTCTACCTGGCTTTCAATTTATATATATACCATGTGTCCTCCTGACCCAGCAGTCTCTGCATAGATATATCCTCCGAACCTAGCGTCCCTGCATATATATCAATACATTACTACGGAATTTCCACCTGAAAAGCCATGGCAAGCCGTGAAAGTTTCACGGTCTACCACGCTTTCCACATTTTGGGTTCCTGGTGTACGTTAAGGGTTAAGCCTAGGAAAAATCCGTGATAATGTTATAATGGATATTTAATTCCCTTTTCAAAGGCATAAAAACCATTTTCTTACGTCTGATAGTATTCAAGCAATAAGCGAAAAACTGACAAAAATATGGGAAAATGGGACATTGTTGGCTAAGTTACCAACATTGAGGAGCTTCCCTCCGCCGAGAATTGGGACCAAACTCAAAGCGTGATACCTGAAAAGAAAGCTCTTGGAATGAGCTTTCAAACGGCGCAAACCAATCTTATTCTGTTCTACCACTAACCTCTGCTTCACCCCATCATCTCTTCTGCCTTACCCCCACCTTCTTTCTACCGAGACATGATGCAATCGGCAAACTTCTGCGTCGTCACGAATTGCATGACATGGTGCAATATCTATTTGTAATACCCATTAGCGATTGTGCTCCCGACTGCATTAACACTATTAAAATGACCTTGCCCAGTGGCCGAGAGAATACTGACTCCCGCCGTATCATAGATACCCAGCTTCCCGAAGTCATTAAATCTCTAATTTCCTTCCGTCTATTAATGATGAAAAGCGTAACACACACCGCACGTACATAAGTAGGTAGGTAGGTAAGTAGGTACAGGCGTATTAATATATAGATATATCCTCCATTCACGCACTTCTGAAAGCAGTGCTTACACCTTTCCTCTAACCCTCCTCTCTAGAAACTTATGGTTAGATTTATAAACCATCTTGAAAATGCGGTTTCTTCCCCATCTATACAACAACCTCAGGTTGTGTTCCTTCCAATTGATTCTTAAATTTTGAGATGAAATATGTGTAAAGGAGCTAGATCAACACTACAGGAACGATAAGGCAGTATTTCCCAACGCAATTCTCCCAGAACAACTTCTGATGCCGTGTCAGGATGAGTCGATGGATTATCGTGTTGAAAAGAATTTCGCGGTGCAGCTCCTCAGATCTTTTTTTACGAACGACTTTCAGAGCTTCAGCAACATTTTCATAACTCGCTCTCTTTATTATTTTTTGATTTCAGAGGAAATCTGTTAAAGTGACCCTTCTGACTCTCAGAAAGTAGTGCCCGTCGCTTCCTGAGTTGAAACCCTAGACCGACCCTTGAGCTCAGGATCGTACTCTCAGTAGATCTACTTATCGTCTTCGGTATAAGAGTAATTCCAAGGACATTTACCTACCCAAATCTTGGCAAAGAGACTCATGGACGTGTCTGCTTGTAGTGTCGGCTACTGGTAGTCAGCGCACGACGCCTTGGACGTGCAACGAACACAAAGCTAATTCAGCGCAAGAGTTTTATAGAAAATGGAAAATGCGGATTCATGCGAAACCCCAAACTGTATTGCTACCATTGCAATTAAAAGTTTGAACATGGGCCATTGTTATCTAGCAACGGTCAATGGTCAGTAACGAATAACGTGACATTTAATGGAAGGAAATCCGAGCTATTTCAGAATGGAAAAACTCGATACTTTCCGAGTCTACAACATATACCACTAGTGATAAGCAAAAAACTGAAAGAAAGACGGTCTTAAGAGATTTTGGCTTGAGAATGAAAAAATATGATGCTACCTCTGAAGAACATGCAGTTAGAGTTATAACAGAAGAGAAAAATGGAGAGAAATAGATGTGTAGCAATTAATGCTGCCGAAGATAGAATACTGTTCTCCACCTTGGATACAGATCGAGTACGAGAAAAAAGCTAGAAGAACTGAGTCTATTCAATGATCGTTCGCTGCCAAACGCCGAGACATTCAAAAGTTCCATTATCACAAACGGCCTATGTGTCCCCAGTTGTATTCAATACAACGAAGATTTGAACGCTTCATCATCATATATGTTTGTAAAATTCTGGAACGTATCATTGTGAATGTGAATAGACTATTGCTAGATAATCTTAAATTACTGGAAGGGCTTGCTAGGTACCCGTGCCAAGTAGCGTTGATGGCGAAGCAGTTGCGACAAAATAAGCTTCTTCGCTGTGCCGAGAGCATGGCGAGGCTGTTTAAGAAAAAACTGCGCATGTCAGAAATGACATTAATTTGAAAACTATAGGACTCGGAATTCACTTGAAGTTCTTATGTTAAATGAACGCCAGATAGAACAACGATCAGCGGTTACGTGCACTGTAGCGATAAGTCCCTGCTAGATCTCCCTCGATGCGTTACCTGGGACCCAACAGAAGAAACCCAGCATCATGACTCCACCCACACTTATACACTTTGAATGATAATAATAGTTTTATCACAGAATTGACAACATCTCGATTATTTGGCTAAAAATTTCAGTAAAAAAATCGCAGAAAGTGAAACTTAAGATACTTATAGTGTCTGTGAGTTTTTAAACGACTAATCGTGCTGGTTCTAGAAAAATTGTGTTTTTTTTGTCAATTTTACTAATTTCACTGAGCAGAGGTAATATCTTTTTGACTAAAACACAAAATATTCAGTTTTTTATCACCAAAGGAGCAAAAATAAACAACATAAATATGAAAAACATGTATTAAACAAGAAATCATTAATCAAAAGTTTACAATCACTGAAAAAAGTGTTATGTGCCAATATCACCCCCATGATGTTTAATAACTTCAATAATCCTTGAATCCATGCAGCCAGTTAGTTTCTTTATTGCAGAAGGTGGAACTGCCCATGCTGCTGCAGCAATACCATCCCATAAGACAGATTTTGAGTTGTACTTCCGTCCATCTGCGTAAATTTTCCTGTTCAGAAGGGCTCAGAATTTCTCAATTGGGTTTAGATCAGGTGCGCACGACGGCCAAACCATCAGTTTCTCTCCATGGAACCCCAAAGAGTCCAGGGATGCTGCGGTAGTACGGGCAGAGTGATAAGGCACATCATCATGCATGAAGATCAAATTTCGAAGCAACGAAAGGGGTAGGTATGTCATCCAGCCATAGGACCAAGGCGTCCTTTAACATGTTACAGTATGTTGCAGATCTAATTTTCACGCCATCAAGTACTCGAACCGGACCTACAAGTCGATCCCCTATGATACCAGCCAATGTTATACACCACCACCCTGTTGTTAACGTTTTACGTGTTGATGACTCTCACCTCCAGTTAGCACCCAACCCTCACTCCACCCATCAGGTCCATCAAGGGTTACCCGTGTTTCGTCGGTGAAAAGAACACGATTCATGTATTTCTCTGCCCATTCCATCCTCAAAATTTTATGTATAGGGGTCAGAGGAGGTAAGTTCAGAGGGGATTTGACAGAAGCAATGGAGCGAAGGATGTCATTTCTTGCGGTTTCAGGCACTTCAGGAAGCCCAGCAGCTGTAAAAATTTATTTACTTGTTTGCCCGGGTCTTTTACGTAGCTGACGAACCCCATTTCTCGTGTCTCTAACAGTAACAGTCCTTGAATGTCCAGCATCTGTTCATTTTTTCCGGGGTGAAGGGTCCTTCGAGAATCATGTCGCTGTGTCAATATGGCGTCCTATTTTTCGGGCAATAACATCAGGAGAGGTGCATTTATCGGTTTCTTTGACGACAATTTCTTTCTCCTAGTTAGTTATAGCTGTCCCACGTCCCATTTTCGTAGAATTTACAAGAAGCTGTTATTGTCGTTCACCTCATAGAGAGAAAAAATGCAAAGAGTTGTCAATCAGGATACACAGCAAACTGTAAACAAACTCAACGGTATTGCCATAAGATGTCACGATTTCCCTGCAAGTTTCATGAAAATTTGAACACGCAAAAAGCAGATATGGTCAATTTTGTGCTAGAGCTAGTATTTCCGTTCTAAGTGTAAGGTGATGTGAGAACGTCACCTAAACTTTGTTCAAAGACCCACAAGATACAAGGTACACAAGGTAAACCATCATTGCTTTCTTTCCTTGAACCAAATGTTAGGCTCTGACATACTTGATGATAATGCTGCAGGGCATATTCTACTGATAGAACTGAAACTCGAAAAAAATATAAGTGTAATAGCTACTCTTTTAGTTGATCTTTCTCATCGGAATATCAGCATCATAAATATCAATCAGTCATAATGGTTTCAGCTTCCTTAGAGGAATGGGAATGATAGAAGTTTCACAATTCGAGCATTTTAGTTGATCCGAAATTTCTTAGAAGTTCGCACTTTTAAGTCGTTACTCTTCTGTTGAGACTTACGGGAACACGACACTAAATTTTTGCAGTGTTAAATATTTTTTACAAACAAAATTTTATTTGAAATTTTATTATCCAGGCTTTTTTATAGTTTTCTTATATTAGTCTGTAGAAAGCTGAAGGGGTATAAACGGCATGACTCAATTAAAAAATATCTAGCGAATTCTAGGTTGTTCGTATTCAAGCCGAACTCATTCCAGGCAAATTGAAAAATGGCAGATTTACTAAACTTGTTTGTTTTCATTCAACAATTCGCCAAAATA
The DNA here is from genome assembly GCA_001587735.2 of Parhyale hawaiensis. Lineage (NCBI taxonomy): Eukaryota > Metazoa > Arthropoda > Malacostraca > Amphipoda > Hyalidae > Parhyale > Parhyale hawaiensis. Next base: position 9,803,153 of record LQNS02015106.1, read on the forward strand.
AACGACCTCAGATCCCGAGCAATATATTCTTTATATTATTATGGTTAACAATATCAAATAGAACTTCAATCTGCATCTCTAATCAGCTCCTAATTTTACCGAATTTATTGTGTTCGCATTGCCGGTAGTTAAAAACTACACTTAACCCTACATCGTCGTAGGTTTATTTTTTCTCATAAAAAATGTTATTATACCTACGAGATAAAAAATTTCGGCATTGCTTTAGGGTAGAAATTCCCCCAAAAGAGGCCGAACAAAGCTAAATTCATTGGACAGTTGGCCTCATTTTGGTTGCGAAACTGAGCTCCCGAACACCTGCCGCTGCTGCAACCGAACATTGGCGGATTATCAGAAGAAGAGCCACACGAATTAGCGTTCATCAGTGGCAATTAGCTTGGATTCCAGCAGGATTTATGAACCGCTGAGAAACGAGTGCCCGGGTCACTTCCAGAAGTTGCTCTGCTTATTGCTTTAGCAAAAACAGATAAATGTATCTTTGGAATAACAAAATACGAGCGCGCATGTAAATTATATGAACAATTTATGTGATGAGAAGAAGGCTTCACAAAATAGGCACTACCCAGTGCTTTAATACGTTACGAAGATAATAGCCACTATGCACCGTTAATTGTTATTGTTTTAGTTATTTTTTGCAATTTAGTATTGAAAACATCATAAGTTTTCCAGAATTCTTAGCTCATGACTCGGGACCAATTACATCTGATAACATCAGAGCCAAAACAAAAACAGAAGATACTGTAATTGGTTATTATGGCAGCAACATTCCAGTACAAATTATTTTAGGTATCTTAGATAGCAAAACGATATCTTTTACAATGGGAGAGGTAGGCTTGAGTGCTGAGCCTATGCCCAAAACGTTGCAGCAATATCACCAACCCAGGCAAGTGAGCTCTTGCAGCGTTTGAGATCTAAACAGCTACTGCGGGTAGTGACCTTTCTCAGAAACGGAGAGGGTCGGAGAGGCAATAGGGATACTGGTTGTTGTATAAGAGCCTGTTGTCGAGGGCGTCACAGCTGTGATCGGCTGCAGGCCAATTGACTATCTACAGCACGAACCAGTGCATGTGGGTTTCCCAGCAGGTTATTTAGTGAAGACTAGGCTTTTAGCCACCGGTTCTAAAGATGTAATATCGTCATCATTATCGTTATGGTGCGTAGTTCAAGGCTCCCAAAACAAAGGCGACATCTCAGGGGAAGGAAAAAGGGACGTATACTGTAGTATGCCGATAGATGCGAGGAACCCATGCACGAGGGCGTTCCCACGCAAGATCAACGGGCATGTCAAGAACAAGTCGGAAAAAATAGGAAGAATAGAACAGAGTATCAGCAGCAGGAATATGAAAATGGAAGGAAGTAAATTGGTAACGAACGTAAACTTCCCGAAGGCCTTGCTGGGGTAAACTATGGGGTCACTTTTGCTACTACGAGTGTATCCGGCGGTCAAAAATGACAGCTAAGATAATGTGAAACCTCCCCACTGATCATAATTCTGTTACCATATGCAGGAAGTACAGACATGTACTTCACCTACCAACTTGAAGAAACATAAGAGATTAGTCTGCTAGCTGAATTCTGAGACACAACGGCAACCTTTCATTTAATGACGCCCTGAAAAATATATATTTTTTTTTGCCCGCAGCAAAGCATCACTCTTACATAAATTGAATTCAGTATCAGAGATAACTACTTGATGTCACACAAGTCTTAGTTTCTTGCTCCAGCAAAAGCTGCTTAATCAAAGGAGGAAATAAAATTAGAAAAATTCATTTGCTGCCAAGAATCCTCGCGTCCTATGCCAGCTTGCGGTTCGCTGCAGAATATATCGCCCTGCGCTTCGTTGATCATGAACTCAGTTTGATTTGGGCTTGAACTCAGAGCAGCTTTGGATGTGAGATGTGAGAAGACTCAAAAGAGAGTCCGAATGAATATGCAACTGAGCGGTATAGAAAGTGTATATGTATAACATCATCGATTGGATTTCTACGTTGGCAAAGTAAGAAGTGCATTCAAATACAAGATCACCAGATACATAGTTATCATTTACAACCTGGCCTATTTCCCGCTTATGAGTTTTCAACGAAGTGTGACAGAATTGAAACAGTCTCCAACCTGGCCCAATTTTCGCCCGTTTTCTATAAAGCGTGACAGAAAATGGATAGATAAAAAAGAAACAAATGATTACAAATCGGTCTTTATCATATTTTAGATCCCTTACCATACTATTCTGCTTGTGGCTCCACCCGTCCAACCGCTCGGTTGCACGTCATGCTTTCGGTGTTAGGGGCCCCAAACACGCTCAGGCGGCCTATAGCTGTCCCGCCGGGCAAGCGGCCGGACAGGCGGGCTGTGTCACCCACACACACACACACACACACACACTATTCAGTCCGCCTCAAATCTAATCTCAGTTCGGCATCTCTCGGAGATACCGTGGAGTGAGTAACTGAATATCATGGCTTCTCTCCTACATAGTGACAAATTAGATTTACTTGCGTTATGACGTTATGATACAACTTAACAGAAAAGGCTTGAAAATAAACTGACACGTGAAATAAAATCATAGTGCTTGATGAAAGTGAGATTAAGAAAAGTTTGTTCTATGATGATATGCGGATATTTTGCTGGACTTCATAGAGGATAAAATTTTATGGTACTCTTTCCGAAAGGAGCTCCTCATGTTACTATTTTTTTGTGACTAGCTCTCTAGTTGGATCGCTGTCCTTTTCTTTCAATTTCTCAACAAGAATGACATATACTGCATTTTCTGTCTTTATCGCTATATTCTTTTGACTATACTTTCCACAAGCAGGGATGGTCCTTATGAAGTTCTATAAAGTCAGTCAATAATTGACGCTCTTCCTCGGAAGTGCAGCTGGTGTTGTGTGCGTCAGACGTGTTGACGCTGAGCTGTCCAGATCCACACCACAGTTCACTTACTATTGCAGTTATGTCAGATTTGAGTTTTTGCACCAAACCCTTGAAATGTTCCGAATTGTGACGTCAGAATTGCGTCACGCCATTGTGGAAATACCAAAGATTCCTCACTGCAACAATGGCGTGATGGAATGGTGATGTGAAACTTCTGATTATTTCAAGGGATTGTTGCGAACATTCAAATCAGACAAAACTATCTTCTGTAAATGAACTGTGATCCACACTGACACGTACGTGCGGCCAGAAGGCCGCCTCTTGTGCCCACACACACTCAAACCGACCTGGCCGGACGTTGGTCGGATGGCAAAAATCTGACAGTGCCAGCCAGGTTCGCTCAGGCCTACTTCAGGCGGCCTGCGCTGGTCGCCTGCACGCCCCACACACGCTCAGTTTGGCTGAACAGTCGATTTGCTCAGGCGGCCGGGCAGGCCGCCTGCGTGTGTGAGGAGGCCCCTTGGGTAGGAGAACATGGGTACCTACCAATGCTACGGTCTCGCGAGAGGGTGCAACCTATGCCAATTTTAAACGGCTAGAGTACCATTGCTGTGGTCTTGGAAGGATACAGCATATACCAGTTTTGAGCAGGTAGGGTACCTACCGTTGCTAAGATCTCGGGAGGGTATAACGTTAATCAGTTTTAAGCACGTAGGGTACAATTGCTTCGGTCTCGGGATGGTATACCGTAAGTCAGTTTAAAGTAGTTCCTGCCTACAATTCATCGGTAAGTTGTCTTATTATATATGTTACGGGCCAGGCATAAATGAAGAACGATACTGTTGTTTTGCAGAATTTCCACAGGGTTCGGCTGTACACAACTGCAATGTATGACCAAGTATCGCTTCAAATGAAAGTTAGTGGTAAAAGCCCTAAAGCGATAATAATATACATAAAAGAAGCGAAAAAAATTATCATTATCATAATTTTGAAAGCTAAAGCACATTTTCATAATTGCCGAAACTCTGAAGTGCTCTCTACACACTTTCAACAAGAAAGTCTGTGTTATTATGGCATATAACATTAAATAAAATGTCATGTTCACTCACAAGCAAAAATTTTCCTTAGGGCTTGTAACCTAAAATACTCCTTAAATATGTACTCTTAAAATACTAACACCAGCTGTATCAAGAAGCAAAGAGCGTAACTGGACGACTCACGAGAAATTAGCAATAAAAAATGACGTCATCATCGACGAAACTATGGCAGAGCAGCTTAGAAGTATTTCAACAAATTTAACCAGAAAAATCGTCTTAAATTGTGCAATTCATCTCTAGTGTATAAATAAATTAAGAGACTATACACTAATTTAGCAATTATCTAAAGAAAATTGCAGTGTCTGCTGGTGGAAAGTTTCACAGCACTAGCGCCGAATTTGTTCCCCTGATTTTATATCATTTTGTTAATTGAAGCCTTATTTACACTTCATATACAGTTCACAGTGCTCTTCACAGAACATATATATTCCTTACCAACAAATATTAGCACCATTATAGCCAATTCTGTACGCGAGAGAAACCACAGTAACAGTTAGCATACTGCTCGAAATTTCGATACTTAACGACAACATTTTACAGTATTTTGCAGGTGAAGTAGCTGGCCAGTTATGAGCGGGAGATTGAATGAAATGAATCGAAAAAAATACGGTGACATGTTTAAGAAAACAACCTTTGAAGGCATGAGGTCTCACGTTCACATTCTTCGACTCGTCGATGTGATGTAAAGTTCCTACGTGCGGCCACGGCTTAGTTTTATTTTAGTCCTATTGAGTCCTCCCGTTGCATTTTTTGCTTCCTGATCTGTATCATACAAAGGCTCTAAAAGTTTCAGTCAGCCAATCTGCGTCATTGTACGTCTGGTAGCGCCGATTGCTGACGGTTTTAATTTGCTAAACTTTACTAACCACGTTTCTTATTAAATATCCCACCCTCCATTTAGCTTCACATGCCATGTTCAAATAATACAATATTCATGCGCTAAATTCTACAGCACTTGTATGAACATGAATGATCGCACCACAATGAGCATAAATTAGACAAAGCAAGCAGGCTTTAAAATGAGGTGGCGTAACGCTCGGAAAAAGTCTTGTTCCCACCAAATTTGGTCTCATGAACCTAGAGCAAAACAGGAGCATTCCAGTGAGCTCCATCCACCAGTTTATTTCAATTAATGTAGCTGAAATTTATCGCCCCGACAGCAAGCTTTATGTCTCGGAGGTTCCGAAGATAGAAGCTGTGCTTCGGAGGTCGGCCCAGCCATGTTTCCTGCTCATGGTCCCATTATTGCTAGAAGATGGTTGGTGTTGGGCATCTCTATGACAGTGAAAGAACATATTTTACCAGCGTTTATAACCTAAGTAATTTGTACATGAATTTGTTTCACAATTGCATTATAAGCTGTTACTAAGTAACATTTTAAAAGTAATTAGCTTGACCATAATATACGACCGACATTACTCGCAGAATTCTTTAGATAAGAGAACCAAATTGCTTCAACTAAAAACATTTAGACTTGATAATGGAGCAGAACGTAGCTAGCAATGGAGTTAATGCTAAAACTAGTACTGAAACTAGTAATGGAGTAATAATATAGCTAAGATGGCGATATGCATTTATGGAGGTTATATAATGAAGCTAATAATCGAGGAAATCAGTAAATTATTAACAGAGTTAATAAAAAATGAGCCAATACTAATGTTGATAGGTTTCATCTACAAAGATTTAGTGTATTAAAATCAGACAAAGAGAAGCTGAAGCTTTATATGAATGTAGGAGATTAAACCAAATGCTGCTGCCATGCTGACAGCCATACCGTCGTTAATGGATCTACCTGATAGTGGGATTAATTTAACGAGTTTTATTACATAAAAGAGAAAAACAAAGACACTGACATCCGCAACTTTGAGCATTTATAATATTATTAAAGACACCAACTATTAATTTTTACTCATCGTGACCTACATTGGCATCAGCGACGAGCCCAAGTGCTTCACGAAAAAAAGAGACACAAGAGGCATCATGGCTTCATTTGGTTTTATGAATCGCTAAGCTGAACTGGCCCTGACGGCACTGATACTACGCCATTGCGGAGTTTTGCAGAGGACACTTCCCGAAGCACGCTCCTCAACCAATAATCATAGGGGTTTAAGTCCGGTGAATTAGAAGCCCACACATCTTATGGAGCTAAAAGATTCAATTTATCCAAGTGTTCTCGCACAGCTTGTCATTCATGGGCGAGAACTGGACGAAAACCAATTTTCTCAGCATCGTATAATGCCCAGGTCATCAACACTTATTCATGGTACTTCAAATGACTGACGGAGCTGATATAGAGTCTTGCCTGAACGAAATAAGCAGATAGCTCTAAATCACTGAGTCTGACGGTTCCATAGCCCATGAAATCTCCACAGGGACTGTAAGGAAATCGGTATCTGGAAAAAAGCCACCTGGAAAAAAGCCACCTGGAAAAAAGCCACCTGGAAAAAAGCCACCTGGAAAAAAGCCACCCGGAAAAAAGCCAGCTGGAAAAAAGCCACCTGGAAAAAAGCCCCAGTAGGAAAAAAGACCCCGTTTTCTTTTGAAGCTATATTTGAGAGCTGTATTGATTTTATTTGAATATAGCATATTTAAGTTAACTAAACGATACTGTGCTAAGCTAAATTTGACCTAGCATTTGCATGTGCGAACGTGGGTAGCAAGAACTTCTGAAATAGATTATGTGAGGTTAAGTTAGATTTAGTTATGTGAGCTTTGGTTAGATCAGCTTAGATTAGGTGAGCTTAGGTCCGGCTATATGCATAGGAGCCCAATTTTTACATTTTGGACTTGTTCTCATTGAACTAATTCCAAAAATCGGGTATGTTGGGTTAGTCCTATCCATGAAAGCGAAGAGCGTAACGGGAGGACTCGCGAGAAACCAGCATTAAAAAGTGACGTCATCAATGACATCAGCATCGACGAAAGGCACCTGGAGCAGCCTATGAGCGTTTTAATAATTTCGCCTGAAAAATTGTCACCAATTGGCAATTTCATCTCTTAATTAAGCACATAACTAAACGGAAAAAAATATACCAATTGAACAATAAACAATCATCAATAGAAAATTGCAATGGAGGCTGGTGGTAACCTTCATAGTACTAAAGGCAAAATCTGGGCTGGTATGGCCCCCTGATTTATCTTCTTCAAGGTGAAGCTTTACTTGCACTTCATATTCAGTTGCAGTGCTCTTCACAAAGCATATTTAGACATATTACAGTATTTGTTCGACTTCGTTATAGTCAGAAAAATTAAGCCTCCGTTTCCGAGCGGGACAATATTAATATTACAGAGGAAAGAGCAAGGGACATATAGTGTGTCGATAGAAACGGGAAACCCATGCACGAAGGTGTTCCTACACAGGATCAACGTGAATATGAACAGCAAGTCAAAAGCAGAGGAAGGACAGAATAAAGCATAAGCAAGTAGAGTATGAAATCGGGAAGGAAGCACAGTGAGCATGAAAGACAGTCGTCCCGAAGGCCTAGCTAATGGTTAAGGTAACCTACACGAGCCCCCTGGGGTTACCGGGCCGCGAATTTTTTTTTTTCCTTAACCTTTCAGCAAGTACAGTCTCAAGGTGGCCAATGGCGTGGCAGGTCACAGGCCACAGTGATATGGACGAAGGGTGATGGTTTGTGATGGCGTTGCACTCGCCTAACGTAAAAAAGACTACGTAATTTCACAATCTACGTTCCGTGAAGTTTATTCTCATGATTAATAGGCATCAATTAAGGTGTGTGATGTACTTGTACTTCGTATAGATGCGAGCAGTATGTGAAAATTTGTCGTGTGTTAGCAGTTTATATTGAGTCTGTGCATCTTATGTATATGATACATGGAGTAAAAGTAAATGTCACCAAGCATTGCGCGCAATGCCTAGCCAATAACTGAATTGAATCACTCATACATTAATTGGATAGGTTTGTTTTAAGATATGTTAGACTAGGCCAGGTGCTAGTAATTCAATGGAGAGCAATGTTAAGGAAATGCGTGCATAACTATAAAATTTACAACGATTACTTTGAAGCTAAAATTCCTCTCAACAGGTCCAGACAAGTTAAGTCAAGTGGGCTTGGCTTAGCTCGACTTTTAGGTCTCAAATCGAAAACGCCCTTAGTTCCGCTTGATTTTAGCTAAGCGCATTCAGTTTATGTCCAAATCGAACGCACTTTGAGGTAAGTTAGTAGCAAAGCGCTCATCTTACAACGAAACTATTCATTTATTTATACAGTGCGTTGCCTTTGATTATGCAAATACAATTTTTTTACTGATTTTTCAAGATAAGTGTCAAACATTTAAAATGTAAATAGTAAGTTAGCGCACAGGTATGTTGTACCTATAAAAACAATTAGAGAAAAAGAAAACCGAACAATTTTCCGCGTTTTGGCAACATTTGTTTATCGCACGGGGTTCTGCTGTTACCCCAGATTATGCAACATCACTCTCTAGTCAACATGGGGTAGAAATGCGTTTAAAAAGTGAAGGAAAGATCAAAGTGACCTCGTTATTGGCTTCTGGTAAGACAACACTCGAAGTTTCCAAGGAGTTACAGCGTAAACAATTAAGGCTTATCCAATTGACGGTAAAGTCAACAGAAAAACTCCGGATAGAGCCTCTACGAGGAAATTGACTGCTCGGGATATGCGACATTTGAAGGTTTCTATCGCTAAAAAAACAACTTTCTACAAGTAAGGCGATATTTGAAGACGGTGGAGCTCCAATACTAAGCAGAAAGACAAAATGTGAGGTTCTGCTGAAGCTAGGGAAAGTGAAAAAAGGCAATAAAACGGCCACTTCTAACAAAAGCTCATGAAAAAAATAGGGCCAAATGGGCTGAGGAAAACATGAAAACTGATTTCTCCAATGTCATATTTAATGACGAATGCAGAGCCACTCTTGATGGTCCAGATGGATGGGCGTCTGGATGGGTCCTCCATACCGACCTCAACAGACATGGCTTAAGCGTCAACAAGGTGGTGGAGGTATAATGTTTTGGGCGGGATAGTAGGTGACACCCATATTGGTCCTTTTGAAGTGGCAGAAGGAGTTAAACTGAATGCAGAAAGCTATTGCCAGTTTCTTGAAGCCAACTTGAATCCATGGCTTGATGAGCAGACTATCGCACGATAACTCTCCTTCACACCGAGTACGGTGCACTGCTAACTGGCTTGCGGATGAAGGATTCAAATCAAAAAGGATTATGACCTGGCAAGCGAATAGCCCCGATGTAAATCCCATTGAGAACCTCTGGGCAATGATCAAGAGGAAGGTCTATGAAGGTAGTCGGCAGTTTTCGAGCAAAGTAAGCCTGTGGAATGCAGTAAAAACAGATAGGAAATTCTATTGCACCATCTGAAATATCAAACCTGACAAAGTCTGTTGAAAATCGTCGTAAAAATCATGAAAAATGGAGGTTGCCATGTTCAAATTAACTTTCTATGTTTACCACTATTGAACACTAATTTCAGTGTTTATTGAATTGTTTTGGTTATAATTTCTTGGTTTTGGACGTTTAATAACAATATTCCTGTTCACTTGTATTTATTTCCCCTTTATGACGTTTTTATTTGCCTGTTGCATAATCTGAGGTTAACAGTAAAAAAACACGTAAATAAGTTAATTCTGGAAAGTCATTTCGTTGCTTTAATCGCAAATTGATTAGAAATTTAAAAACAAAGACGAATGTTAAAAATGATATCATTTTAAAAACGTTTCGGAGACCTGCTCCATCATCAGTTCTGAAAAATACAAAGTCAGAAGTAAAAACTTTTGCGTCATTGAAGCTATACAAGACAGGGTTGATAAAGTTGCCTAAAAGAAGAAAATTATCTATTGAGTAGTTTCAAGGGATAAGAACTGTTGTTGTTATTGAGGTCGGGTTTGAGTTTGTGGATGTAAAGGGATTCTAAAATTCTTAATTCTACATCGCTGATGGCAGTCTTTAAAACACTAAAACTATCTAAGGATACACGTACACCACACTGTTCAGCATGCTGGCGGACTGATGAATGAAGAGGATTGCCCAATATGTTTCCCGTACGGAAGCTCCTCCCACCGTGCTCAGCGACTCTGGCGAATAGGCAACGTGACGTCATTCCGACGTACACAGATGGGCACCGCCCACAACTGAATTTATATACCAGAGACGACTGTAGCCGTGTGGGAAGAGCATCCTTGTACCGGAAAAATGTTGCAATTTTGAAGTTATTAACGAGTATTGGACACAGTTCAACAGTATCAAAATATTGAGTAAAAAGTGATACAAGTTTTTTTCTTAATTTTTCCGAAGGGTATCCGAAGTATGGCAATGAGCAGTAAAGTAGGCGGAGGCCATCTTGATTATGGGATGCATCAGGGGAGTACTTTTTTGATAAAAATTTCTTGATTTGAGAATAGACTAAATTGAGTGGAAAACCATTGTTGGAGAAAAAAGAACGTAAAAAGCTATACTCAGAGTGGATTTTCTCAAATGTAGATGATAAACGGTATGCTCTAGATAGAAAAGTTTGAATGCTGTTGAGTTTAAATCGAAAGGCGGAGAAACTGAAGAAACTTGTACCAAGACCCGTGAAACAAGGTTTACGGTATATTGAAGAGTGGAATAAATTGCCATACTTCGTCACAAGAGAGTCTAAAAAAGGTAGGCCATTGTCTGACTCGCGTTCAATAGTAAATTTAATACAATTGTGTTTAATAACTTCAAAATTTCAACATTTTTCCGGTACAAGGATGCTCTTCCCACACGGCTACAGTCGTCTCTGGTATATAAATTCAGTTGTGGGCGGTGCCCATCGGTGTACGTCGGAATGACGTCACGTTGCCTATTCGCCAGAGTCGCTGAGCACAGTGGGAGGAGCTTCCGTACGGGAAACATATTGGGCAATCCTCCTCATTCATCAGTCCGCCAGCATGCTGAACAGTGTGGTGTACGTGTATCCTTAGATAGTTTTAGTGTTTTAAAGACTGCCAACAGCGATGTAGA
>LQNS02015106.1:9883913-9918139 GCA_001587735.2 Parhyale hawaiensis
AAACTACCATTTAGACGCCCCAGAGTTGGGCGCTGTCGCGGGTCTGGTGCTACCGACAGAAGGTGTTCTGTCTTCGCGAGCCACTGAGAAAAATTCGTTGCAACACTCTATCCATTCTGGACCGTAATGAACTTTTCGTTGGCACTGCTATGCATGGCGGAGATCTGGAGTCTTGGAGCGCTTCTCTAGCTATTGTTGATATGATTATGGCTCGAGTGCAAATCGCCATACTCATTGCGGTTGCGAAGATTAAAGAAGTTAAAAAAAAGTGGCAAGTATTTAAAATTATTCTAAACGTGGAGTCCATGCACTGGGACAGTAAACTGAACAGAAAAGAAAGAATAGCAGCGAAAGATTATCAGTAAAAGGGCAAAGAAGTAACCAAAGGTAACCCATGGGCTCTCTGGCGGCTTAGCATAATGATTTAGGTGGTCTCGCTTGATGGCGGGTGCACACCAAGGCAAAAGTTGCCTCTTCGCACAATTCAACAACCGATGATTACCTTGCCGCAAATAAGGCTTTTGCTTACCCGGGGCTCTACCGCTAGGATGAAAGCCAAATATAAGCGTTGTTTCTTCAAGTTTGTACTTTATAACAAGACGTAACGGTTAAACTCTGAGTAAATATATCTCCTACTTTAAAGTTAGTTCAGACTTGCAATAACGCATAGTTTTAGCGTGACATTCAAGCACCGTAAGCTGTAGTCACTGCAACGTGACCGCCAAAGTGAAAAGTTGAGCGACTGAGCAACTTTTGCGTTAGTGTGCACCCGCCATTACACTCCAACATGAAAGATCCACACACATTGTATTTCAGAAATCACAATGGTAATTGTAGACACCAAGATGATACAGTTGGTAGAAATTCATCCGTAGCGCACATAACTCTCAGCCAACGCTCATAAATGACGTGACATCGACGAACGGCGCAGCTGAACAGCCGGTGAGTATTTTATATAATGGTACCAAAAAGTTATCAGTTGCAAACTTCTAGATCTTACACGCCTAAATAAATGGAGAGAGAAAATATACTGACTGAACAGTCAGCATAATTAAGCTATCAACAAAAAATTGCATTGGAGGCTGGTAAGGGCTTCCACAATATAAGAAGCAAAATCTGGGCATGTATGTGCCCTTCTTTACTCTTACCTTTTTCTTTAAAGTGAAGCATTATTACACTTCATATTCAGTTCGTAGCCACTGTTTTCATAAAACATTTTTTAACTCATCGCCTATTTTTCGACTTAATCCATTCAACTTCCCGCTCTTGACTGGCTAGCGATTTGAGCTGCACCAATGCACAGGGCACCGTAAAATGACTGTCTTCAATTGCAGGAAGTTTGAACCACTCATACGGTATCTCTAGCGTCAAGTTATAACGCTACTATATTTTTTTAGCTAAAGCTAAGAATCCAGCCGACCGAAGCATGAGGTCCCACCCACAAATACTCTGATTCGTCGATGCTACGTCATTCGCCGACATGCTGTCACGATTGAGTTTTTATTTGAGTCCTGGTGAGTTCTCTGGTTACTCTATCTGCTTCCTGGCTGTACGTGTAGCTGACAATGACCAGAAGAACTTGGTCGGCATACTATTATAAGGAAATGAACTGGTATTTTTGTTCTCAGACCTTATAATACATTTTTCCATCTAAAACGTAGTTCTAATAACCAAGGGGTTTCTGGCATAATCTGTTGCAGTGCGCGCAGCCCCCCCTGCCCCCTCCCGATTCCCAAGAATTTCTTCATTTCTATGTAAATGGCAAGGCCCACGCGCACATCTCACGATACTTGCAGCTATTCAAGAAGAGAGCGCAGCAATTCTGATCGACTCCTAGGATTGTGCTGCGTAATTAAGCTCTATAGCTTTACAATGGAAGCTCCTCATGGGCATGGCACTCATATTATCATGAGTGGCATTTTTGCCAATTCGGACCGAGCTTCTATTGCTCTTCGCTGATGGAAATGAACTCAGTCGGACCTTCACGCTTGCATTTCTATTGGAAAGCGACAGAAAATTGGAGAGTAGTAAATCTGCTCTCTCTCTCTCTCTCTCTCTCTATGATGCAAACGAGTTTCGCTTTCCAATCTTGATCAGTATCAGCGACAGAGCTGGAGTTGTATATTGCTAGCATGCAAGTAAGTATGGCACGATGTGTTATGGTATGGTCTGCTATAGTCAATAGTCTGCACTAACTAGTTACTTCTTAACTTGTAGCTTTAACTTCCTATCAGGGACAATGGCCGTACAGAGAGAGAACTGTAGAACAAGGCACGTGGAGAACGTCAAGCAAATCAACGAAGCAGTACACAAATGATTAAGGTGCTCGATGAGATCTACTTGAGAAAGACGAGGATCAATTCGAACGAAGATTTTTAGAATGAGTGTCAAAAATGGAAGCAATAATCATCTCAGGCATGTGAAGAACGAGACTTTAAAAGCATACTGAGGGAACGTATAGGGAGGAACACTATCAAACCCTACGACGTGCGGTGGGTCATCATTATTACAGTACCGTCCAAAACTATGGGACAAATTTTCAAAACGGCATAACTTTTTTTCTAACCATGCTAGAAACATCTTCTTTTACACACTGTTAGCCAGTAAGATGTTAATTATTGTGTTGAAATTTGAGACATGTATGAAGGATAATAAAATGTTTTGAACGAAAAGCTTTTCTATTGACATTTATAACGTCCAAAACAAAGGGACTAACAAGAAAAAAATACATTCAACTCGATATTTTGCTAGAAATATTTAGCAAAATGGTGATGAACAATCAATATTTGGTAAATAGTCCCTTGCTTTCGATTATAGCCGCACATCGTCGACTACATGACCGAATGAGACTCTTACAATCTCCAACAGTAATTTCCGCCCATTCCTCTTCAAGTTTTATCCAAAGATCTTCCGTATTGATAGGGTTTCTTTCCATAACTTTCACCTCTAGTGTTTTCCAAAGATTCTCGATTGGATTTAGGTCAGGATTTTGTGGTGGCCAATCCATAACTTCGAGATCTTGCTGCTCAAGGTAACTCATGACTGTCTTTGCCTTGTGGCAGGGGGCCTTGCATGAAGATAGGGCTGGGGACACCAGAGTTTACAATATTAGGCACGACAATACCTTCCAACAGATTTTTATACACCTGAGCATTCACACGGTTTTGCAAACGAACGAGAGGCGATGTCCCTTGACTAGAGAACATACCGAAAATCATCACACTCCAGCCGCTAAACTTCACAGTCTGCTTAGTACACTTTACACTTAATTCCTCACATTTACGTCTTCTAACAAAGTTGTCAACGTTGTTACCGTCATTACCAAACAAATTGAACTTGCTTTCATCACTGAAAGACACTCTAGTCCAATTTTCATTGGACCAGTCAACATGCTTGTACGCAAACTCCAATCTCTTTTTCTTGTTCTTGGCACTCACAAGCGGTTTCTTCTGTGGGCGCCTTGTAAATAACCCTATTTTTTGAAGGCCCTGAGAAACGGTCTGACGTGAGACGTTCATACATGTTTTGTCATTCATATCCCTACTTATCGCAGCTGAGGACTTGAAACGATCCTTCAATAACGTACGCTGGATCACTGTCCTCTCTAACAGACGCTTTACGGGGCCTGTCGGCTTTTTTAGGGGCACCAATGCAGCCGGTTTCATCGTACTACTTCATTATTCTGCCCACAACACTTTTCAAATGGTTTACATTACAAAAAATTTCTCTAATAGTGAAATTATTCTTGTGCAACTAGATGATATCTTGTCGCAAGATACGGTATAATCAACTTTCTGACGCGGTACCATCATGTAACGAACAGCAATGTTTACAAATGGCAGTGTCAAACTTTGTCTTCGATATAAATAATGAAATACGGTCTGAATAAGAAATTAACTGAATTTCTCTTTTTCCGTCCCTTAGTTTTGGACGTTGTAAATTTCAAAAGAAAAGCTTTTCTTTCATAACTTTTTACCATCCTTCATATATGACTTATATTTTAACACAATAATCAATTTTTTACTGGCTGGCTAATAGTAGGCAGAAGAAGTACCTGGTAGGGTAGAAAAAAAAAGGTTATGCCGTTTTGAAAATTTGTCCCTTAGTTTTGGACGGTACTGTACGTCTTCTGAGAGAGTGCAATACCTAAAGCATGTGTCCATGATAAGGGGAGGGCAAGAAGTGTAACTGCTTGAGTATTACAGCTTGATTTTAGCGTCATCAGATACTAAAGTTGTTTTTGTAAACCTAATACAGTGCGTTACCTTTGATTATGCAAATATAATTTTTTGTACTTAATTTTTCAAGATGAGTGTCTAACTTTGAAATATCAATATTAACTAAATGTATGGCTATGTTGCCAATATAAACAGCACTTGCAAAATAAATATCTCGCCATTGGTTAAGTGTATCATATAATTTGCTTATTTACGAGGTTTTTACTGTTATCTCAGATTAAGAAACTAGCTAAAAAAAGTCAAAGAGTAAATTAATACATTTGAACAAGAATATTCTTATTAAACATCCAAAACCAAGAAATTATAACGAAAGCAATTCAATGAACACTGAAATAAGTGTTCAGTTGTGGTATACATAACAAGTTAATTTTGAACATGGCAACCTCCATTTTTCATGAGTTTTTAACGCGATTATCAACAGACTTTGTCAGGTTTGATATATCAGATGGTGGAATAGAATCTGCTGCTGTTTTTACTGATTCCACAGGCTTACTTTGCTCGCAAACTGTCGACCACCTTCATAGACCTTCTTTTTGATCATTGCCCAGAGGTTCTGAATGGGATTTAAATCTGGCTATTCGCTGGCCAGGTCATAGTCCTTTTTGATTTAAATCCTCCATCCGCAAGCCAGTTAGCAGTGTACCGTGCTCGGTGTGAGGGAGCGTTATCGTGCTGAAATACCAAATTTGGATCTGCGTGCGATAGTCTGCTCATCAAGCCATGGATTCAAGTTGGCTTCAAGAAACTGGCAATAGCTTTCTGCATTCAGTTAAACTCCTTCTGCCGCTTCAAATGGACCAATAAGGGTGTCACCTACTATCCCGGCCTAAAACATCATACCTCCACCACCTTGTTGACGCTTAAGCCGTGTCTGTTGAGGTCGGTCATGGAGGACACATCCCGACGCCCATCCATCTGGACCATCAAGAGTGGCTCTGCTTTTATCAGTAAATACGTCAATGGAGAAATCAGCTTCCATGTTCTCTTCAGCCCATCTGACCCTATTTTCTTTATGAGTTTTTGTTAGAAGTAGTCGTTTAATTGCCTTTTTCACTTTCCATAGCTTCTGCAGAACCTCACATCTTGTTTTTCTGCTTAGTATTGGGACTCCAGCGTCTTCAAATATCGCCTTACTTGTAGAAAGTTGCTTTCTAGCGATAGAAACCTTCAAATGTTGCATATACCGAGCATTCAAATTTTCTCGTAGAGGCTCTATCCGGAATTTTCTGACTGACCTTAACTTCAATTGCATAACCTTAATTGTTCGGTGATCACGCTGTAATTCCTTGGAAACTTCGATTGTTGTCTTACCAAAAGCCAATAACGAGGTCACTTTAATCATTTCTTCACTTTTTAAAGCGCATTTCTTGCCCATGTTGACTAGAGAGTGATGGTGCATAATCTGGGTTAACAGCAGAACCTCGTGTGATAAGCAAATGTTACCAAAACGTGGGAAATTGTTCCGTGTTCTTTTCTATAGTTGTTTTTATAGTTACAATATACTTGGGCTGCTTGGGCACTAACTTATTTTAAATGTTTGACACTTATCTCGAAAAATAAGTAAAAAAAATTGTATTTGCATAATCAAAGGTCACGCACTGTAGTTTCAGTGCTAGCTATATCTTCAGCACCAAATACATCTAAAATATTTCACGATAGAAATGTATATTTCTCTATACTGAGATTATTCTTTGCATAGAATTTAAGCATAATTTTTTACTGCAGATTCAAAAGAGTTAGCCAGTATTTAGATTAAAATTATATAAAATATATTTTTAGGAGCTCATCACGTTCTGCATCTTCGGTCGCTTTAGCTGGAAATCTGCAGTTGCACTGAAGAAATCTGTTGCAAAGTGTTTTGAGTCACAATTTCTTGAAGCTGTCAAGTCCACGAGTAGTTGCTGCAATCATTTGGCTTGAGAAAGTGGTCATACAGGCGCCGTATATTACACGTAGGTCCTGAAAGAGCGACTCAGCGCGTTAGACGTAATAAAGAAACTTCATTCGCAAGAATTCAATCCGAAGTCCGTCTTTTTATCTCTCCTGCAAGCACAAGACGCTGCGAAATGAATGCCGGAAATGAATCTTTTCGTCTCGACAGAATCTCATAGGAAACTCTTGAGAGCAGTCCGGGATCCAGTTGGTTTCTGGAACTCTTATCTTGTGTTCTTTGATGATGAAAGGCAAACGAGAAATAATTGGATTTTGCCAGAGCTGCCACTGGCGCTAATTTATCATTCTTATATGGGACCAGCCACTGACCCTCTACTGATGTAGGCCTATGGACTTCTAGGGCGCACCGACCGAATTTTGGGAGTGCTAATTTAATACTGTAATTCCAAATTACAATAATTACTTATATAATATGACGTTAAGCACACTGGAACGCTGAATTTTATGAAAACACGCTGTGGCCAACATCCCAATCGATAAACTGTTAAAATAATAGTAAATTGTCATTATAATACATCTTAAAGAAAGGACAGATAAAGTGAAGATAGCAAAACGGCAAATGGAGAAGAAATCATGCACAGAAACAGTAAGAATAGTAGGGAAAGGTAAGAAAACTATAATTTAGCAAAGGTGCTAATTATTAGTCTACATAATAGCTAAATTCCTTCACCAGGAAAAAACAGGGACAGACAGGAGTTGATTCTCTGAACTTGCTGCTGTTTTCATAGATGATTACTTGCACTTGCGTAAGCTGCATCGCTATGCTGCAAATAGCCTTCAATTGATTGCCAGAACAATGCTCGAATTTGTCCAGCAATTATCGAGGAAACGGCCATCAAAATGATTAGGACTTGCTGCCTATTTGCCAAACAAGCCCCAAAAGCCTCGCCGCTCATCAAATTTCACAGTTTTGTGTCTTTCTAATTAGACTTGGAACGAACAATTTGCCGGAGCCACTCTGGAGATGAACTGGTATGGACTCCGCCAATGTAGCTAGGCGGGCGGGCGGGCAGGCAAGCAGGAAAGCTGGCAGGCAGCTGTTACCGAGATCACTTGTGCGGTTGTCAACAAATGTCATGCAAATGGCTCTGCCTGATGACTTCATCAGTTTAATGATGACGTTATGGTGTTAGGTGCAATCATCATTTGCAGTTGGTGGATGCTAAATGGTTCGCGATGCGTTCAGAGCGGCGTAACGGAGCGTTTAGCAAAGACAGGCAGGATGCTATTGTGCTGATAATCGCACGTTAAGAAAGGCGTATAGGTGTTCGAGACGGGTTTAGACGAGACAACATACTACTAACGTGACGTAATTGCAAATGGTATTGGCCGAAAATGTGGCGGTAGTGACATTAGATTGTTAGTTTGAACCTCTCCCATCGTCTCGTACCCAGTGGAAAAATTTTAGGAAAACGCCCAATATTATTAGATGTCCTCTCGCATAAAAATCGGTTGTCTGCCTAAATTTCCAAGTTTTGGGTAGCAATATCCTGTAACCTGGCTGGGACACCGCGCTACAAAGCCTTGTAGTTCCAGCAGGATTACATTAATAGAAAGAACCTTTGTAGAAATGTAACACAGCTCGGTTAATATAGTACTAAGAGAATAATTGGAATGAATCTGTACAACATCAGATAGAAGGGGCTGGTGACAAAAACGGAGGTGATACCATGTATCCACTACAGAAAAGAACGGAGCACCAGTAGTCCAGTACCAAGAACCTTGGACTCGGTAAGAAAGAAAGGCCGAGGCCACCTATGGAATCCCAATTAGGACACAACTCACCATAACATAGGATGGGCAATAGGGTACCAATGTAGCGCTTATGGAGAAATGAAAACTTCATATTCTTGAACGGCTCTTGACGGCATGCTGTACAGTAATGAGACAACCTCATGCAAGATTTGAAACGAATCGGTTAATATTTAGAGATTTGCAGTTACAGGGGGCGCTAGTGAACTGAAACTCGTACAGGTTTCAGTTTAGTTACGTCACCTCTAAATATACACTAATTCGTTTAAAATTTTGCATAAGAGGTTGTCTCAATAGTACACAGCACCACACTGAGGGCCTTTCAAAAACATCAAGCTTCAATATTTCCCCAAAGCGCTCTCGGCAACGACAAAGCAAACCAAACTCCCCTTTGGTTAATAGCCCATCCTACAACTATATCTTCTCTTTTCGAAGGTTTATTAAGTGTTCCAACTGGATTTTAATATATATTTGGGCGAGCTTTCGACAATCTAAACGAAAGTCGTTTTCTAATAAGAAACTTCGTTTTCTAATAAGAAACTTCGTTTTCTAATAAGAAACTTCGTTTTCTAATAAGAAACTATGTCTTCCTTTGGAGACTCGTAACAGTGTCACACGCTTTCCCTGACTTTGACAAGCCACAGTTGGAACTGATCATAAATAAGTGAGCGACGATGCACGAGCATTTTTAATAAAAAACTATCTTTAAACAAACAGCAAACACCTGTTTGTTTTTTAATACTAAAATAACAGTAGTTAAAACTTCAACAAAAATTTGTTTAAGTAATCCGAGTATCACTTACCTTACCGACTACTAAAGTTGTTGCTGGCTACTGATACTGTTTTTCATTCTGTACGCTAGAAATAACAATGTAACAATTAGCACTAGAAGACAAAGACAGCACCATCTGTACAAAAATGCTACAAGTTGCGCTCACTGCAGCACTAAAATGCTACAGTAACTCCACGTAGCGAAAACATGATCGAGAAAGCAAGGAGCACCACTTGTTGTTTTACAAAGTACTTTTTCGAGTTATTTTAGCGAGCTAAAACTCTGGCATATTCACTGCAAAAAAAAAAAATCGACGGAAATAAAAAGTAACCCGAGGTACGAAGTAAAGAAATGAGGTATAATTAAGATACCAAATTTGAGAAATATAAGGGCTTATACATGTTTTTTGTTAAGCGCCATCTAGTGAAAGAAGTTAGTGCGCTGAAATTAGTACAGTACAAGGAAGATACACGCAATTATGAGGCATCAAGATTAGCCCTTAATGTTTAAAGCAATTTTTTTCTTCCTGGATGAACAGTGTTCGAACCAAACCAATTGGTCGCAGCCATGCATAGAAGATCAAGACATTTCAATAAACTAAGCAAGATAACAACCATCGAGTTTTACCGTAGACATAAAAGCGCAAATCGCAGAAGCACCGAAATACTTCACGTGATATTTTGCCGCCGAGACATGTTTAGATTTGTCCTGAAGCAAAGGATTGGCCTGAGCGGTTTCGAACAACGGTGGAGAGATAGCGAGTCCGGATCGCAGCTCCTGCTGCCGACGTGCGCTCTATGTTATCTGCACGGCAGTCAAAAGCCAACGGCGCCGTGTGGAGATTTCGCTCTTCTCTCCACCGTGTTCTGAAAAATAAGTCATATTATCGTGCGTTCTAAGCTACGCTTTGCCCTTAACGGAATACGTATTCTTGAACACTGCGTGTCAAACGACTGAATTTTAAAATACTTAGATATTTGTAAATTTAATCTGATTATATTAACTTCATAGCATCACTAGAAGTTCATACAACTCTAAAAATGACTAAACATGGCAGCACTCTTCACTGCTCAACAAATGATGACACGGAATTGCATACGACAAATAAATAACTATGAGTACCATAGGGCCTTCATGAAAATAAACATAACGTTTGTAGCTCTCCGATGTGAAGTAACGCAAGAGAAAGACTCAATATCATGACTTGTGTTATTTATCGTGCGCGCCTTTACATAGCTTCCGTTTGATGTGGAATAACATAGTCAGCGCATCCACGGATGACATTTCTACTTTAGGAACAGAAAGTATACGGCTGCTGAACAGTGCACTGTTCAGCAGATGCAGTCCCAACAAAATTAATAATGGTTTTGAAACAAGTGCATGTCTATACTCCATTAATATTATTCTTTCTTGCTTGCATCAAGAGATGCTGTCGTTTTGAGGGCAAATTTCGTTGTTTCAGAGGAAAAATATACATGTAAATAAAATTATAGTATATGGGGATGGTAAATGGAGGTGCCCAGCTAAAGTACTAACTTGATCCCTAGAGTACGTATTTACATATTCACGTACATTAGGCAGACGTCAGGGTAGAGGCAAGATACGTACTTCCTACTCTGAAGCCCTAAAAGAAATATACTACGAATAATATTCTCTTCTTACGATCAAATACGAAAAAATTAAGTGTGATTCTGACGATTAGTATGATTATAATATAGCGAACAGTTTGAGCGTTGTGAATTTTCCGCACACCGACAATTTTTTGTGTTCATAACACTTACCCTTAGCATTCCCTCACAATTCGTGCCAGCTTAGTTTTTCACCAGCAGATGTCGTTCCCGTTTCGCAAATACATTTGAGTTCCAGGAACAAGTTAGCGGCCACGTTGGAAATTCGCTCTGTAGTTTCTACAAACCCCACATGGCGGCTTAGCGCACCACTCCGGCTTACTTATACAATATGAATATTAATTACAGAGTGCATTAATAGGATTCCCAACCCGATCCTGGAATGCCAGTAGCCAAAGGAAGTCTGTGGGCTGTGGCAGCCAGGAATGACATCCGCTCAGTGAGGGGAAATTCCCACAGTTGGAATTGACGTCATATATGGTGGCTTTATTCTGTAGATCTTGGAACCGACTGACTGCCTGCCTGAGTATTCATAACAGCGATACTAAATATTTAATGACTGCGATAATGGAATTCAGTGCATTAAAGCAGAGCTAAATGGGTGCCCTCTCTCATCCCAACCTTGGTTAATTATTCTGTAGACGTGGAATTTTATATTATTATGGAAAGAATTGTGGATATATCCTAGCATGAAGGCTGCAGCGTATACTCTCCAGTCCTCCTGTACCCTAATTTGTTGACTCTGAAAGTATATAATATTTTTGTACTTCCTGGTGATACGGAAGAACATTCAACACCAATTCAAGATCTCTTAAAGACAGGTAAAATTACGGTAATATAGTTGGTTTTAACCCTACAATGCCTACTGTACACTCTAAGGGCGTCGGAAATAGTATAATTGCTGGAAAAAATCTAATCTTAACACATTAACCTACGCTGCTCAATTTTCTGGACTGAATTATATTTTCTGCTTGTTCCTCCCTTTCTGAGTTTCTCAATTCGTTCTTGCGTTAATATGGCCGTTACGCTCTCAGTATTAGATAGGGGATAGTTAGGGCATAAATGATACAATCATGGTAAGGGAAAATAAGAGTCAAGTTTTCACATATAAGCAGCTACAGCTTGCATGTTAGGTAGAAAGCATGAAGCTTCTAATGGGAGGAGCAAGCCCAAGCACTCTCTGGGCGAGTAAACACATGGCTTTGTCATGTGATCGAAGCTGGCGTTTGGAGTCCTAGAAGTGGCTGAAGCGGCAGTGGTCAGCACATATAAGTAAAGAAGATACAGACAGGAAGTTCTTCAATATTTTTGCAAGAGAATTGTGTCTGAAGATTTATATCCCAGTACTCACCTTGTTACTTTCATCATTACAGGGTATACAGGATGCAAGTTTTCTTTAAATACTTCCATCTGCTCGGAATTTCGTCGATAGTTAATGGTTATAAAAAATTGAGCTCAGGACTCCTTCCTATACAGGCTAGTTGAGGCAATGGATACGCCACTCAGCCAGTTGAAGTGTAAAGTTTACTCGAAACGCTCCTTACGGTAAATAGAGAGGGTGCGCTCCTCCCTATTACTGTAGAATCTCCTTGGGTAGAAGATTGGCTTTCGGACTTTGAACTTGTTTCACACTTCGTATCACGGAGCTTAAATCATACTCATGATATGGGACTAAGATACTACTGATGAATAATGCTTTTGTTTCGGCGAATTTTCTCACATTCCAGCTTCTTGTAGCTTTTCAGAATTCATTTCGCACGGCTTGAGCCGTATTTAAAACCCATTATCTTATCTGAGAACGTATAACGTAAATGAAATCGCTCAAACAAAGTCGACAATTGGTCGGTGAGTAGAGTGAAGAAGAGGAACAATATAGACGATAGTCGGAGAGGGGCTAGTAGCTAGAGGGAAAATTGAAGATAGATGAAACAGAAATTGAGAGAAAGTAGAATGACCGGGCGCTGCCGAATTGAAGGTTATGCTAATTATATATTATGTTTCTGGTCGTGACAATTTTCCCAAAGCAAGCTGGGACATATTGACTTTAGCGCAAGCACTGTTCAGGAGCACACGGAGATAGGTCAGTTACTGAGCGCAAGCAGTCGCCAAGAATTCGCGCTGCCAAGAATTCGGGCCATGCCTCGTGTAGGAGAGCTCATAGCAGCGGCGAGTGCATACTGAACTTCACTGTTTGTTGGGCGCTAATACCCATGGAAGGTGATGCGTCTTCCCTCAACCAACCATCTGTTTGTTGATGGGCTGCAACGTATTTTGCAGTCGTGATAAATCACTACACACCAATTGAACAAAAGGGTATGGCACCTAAGAGACTCCAATGGGAACAGGTGGGCAAAAACCACTGCACATTAGGTTAGATGAGGAGCGGTAGGTCGTACGACATGCTTTAAGATACATACCGAGCATTGGGAATCACGACTGACGTTAGCTTAAATGATGTGTATAGGTGAGACGGACATTGTTGGGTTCAAAAGTGTTCGTCGGGGTTAACCCTCGCTTTGATGGTGGCTACAGCTGTGGCTAGTGTTTCTGCGCGCGTAAATTTGCTTCAAATAGGGCTTGTCTATATGCCGTTTAATTTGGCTCGTGGAGCTGTATCATCTGGGTGGGGTTGCAAGGGGTTAGGGGTGAATAGGGGAAGCAGAGCTTGGGAGAAGGTTCTGGGAATCTGAAACCCCAGCAGAAGCAGTGCGGCGACAGCATTCGCCAAAAGCGCACGGTTCTGTGACGGCGCAGAAGCGCAATGGCTACAGCAATAGCAAACTAAAGGTGGTAACAGCTCTACCACCTTCATTTGGTCGTAACTTTTTTCTATTCATAGCAGAGAAAAACCGTTGGTACCATTGGATTAGGAGGATTTTTTTCGATTAGGAAATACTAAAAAAATAAGTATAAGTTCAATAGGAAAGAAATGGCAGTAACGTTAGAGCTAAAAGTCTACGGATTTAAATCTGTAATTACGGAAAAAGTATTTAGCCGGTAAAAAAAAAAGCCCAATAGAAAGAACAACATTTTCTTTATAAAATACTGTCTAGCGGTAATAATAAATACACAGCAAGCTATTTAGTTTATCCATTATCTGCAGCAAGTTCTAGAAAAGTTTGTTACAAGCGGGGGTTGAGTGACATGCCCTAGTACCTTCTCATCAGGGGATGTTGCAGCTTGCCGCAGTTTCTGCTGACGAGGTTAGTTCAGTAAAGTTAGGCTCTCAATACTTCCCCTTCTATTTTGGGCGGTGGGACGCTGATCGAGGTGGCCGACCTGTTCCCGCTAGACTTCTAACTTCTTGTTTTCCTTTCTTTCCCCTGAGCGGCGTAGCTGAGCGAAAGCGTTCAGCCGTGTCAGAGGGTTGGAGATGCACAACTTGCACCTTTTTCCTGTCAGTAGTAGCGCACTGACCACTTAGAATCTGAGACCTACCGGCAGAAAAGCCGAGACAAAAATCGTCGATAATTTGAACCGAAACATACTTCGTACCCTAGTGGCGCACGAGCCTGTGTTAAACCACAGAAATAGTTCGGCGCGATATACCTAGACATTATGTCCCTGATGCGCTAGTAAAATTTTGCATTACTACTACTAAGTGACATGCGTTAACTTAGATGGGTTGGGTTACATTATGCCGGGCAACATTAGGCATTCAAACAGACAAGTTGATGCGAGACTCGGACGTCATTTATGACACAGTATCTATGCTACAGATTTTAAAAATATATTGAAACTGCCCACGCGCTGCTCAGCCAGGTACTCAGCTGGGCCTAGAAATACATTATGTGGCCCGACAGAAGATGATCTGTATTAACCCAAACTAAGATAAGTTGGCATAGCATAGGTCTGGACATTTTAGTAAGAAAAGGTATTAACGAACCGTGGAATCCCCACGAGTCTCGCTCACAGCTCATTTACAGAAGATAGTTATGACCGATTGGAGTTTAATCAGAACTATGACGTCAAAATTGCGTCACGCCACTGTTGCAGGGAGGAATCTTTGGTAATTTCACAGTAGCGTGACGTATTATTGACGCCACAATTCTGAAGATTTTAAGGGAGTACTGTATACACTGAGATCTGACATAACTACTATAGTAAGTGAATTGTGGTCTCGCTAATGTCTACATTACAATTCTGCTTGTGTCTCCGTTAGTAAGTAATTTAATTTATATGACCGTGACTGTCATCAGTATTAGATAAGGAGAAAATTAGAGCATCCACGAAGTAGCCTGGATCAACCTGGAAATTGACCAGTATGAGGAGCATTTAAGTTCTACTTTTAGCTGCTACTGCTCGCAGGTCTTAGGTAGAAGATGTACTTCCTGACTTGGGCATTTTTCTCACTTCCTAAGCATGATACGCGCCCGAGGGCTTCATAATTGATGAACAATTCTTTTGTTCTGTAAAATTTCCACAGATTTATTCAGATTGGAAAAATTAGGTCTGAGATATCACTCAAGAACACTGCTTTTGTTTTGTGGAATTCTCACAGGCTCCAACTAGTTCTTATTATTGTTATTAGAGTTACTCTTTAGAGAATTAAAAGTTTGAACTTTCGACGTCGAAGGGTTAAATTAAGCAATGAAAGGAGCAAATTTCTACTTGCAGTCCTTTCAATCTTCGCGTGTTAGGCATTCGACGCTTTCTGCTAGATGCGCCACTAGCACCTCAGATAGGTGGGTCAATGATGCCAAACACGAATAGTTTTTTTTTTATGTAGTTCGATATGCAAAACTTATTTTTTCAAAAGTAAAATCATCCCTTTACCGGCGTCTGAACAATGCTTTCGTCAGAATAACGTAATGGAAGTAACCACCACACCCGACCACTTCTCCGGCAAAGCTGTAAATTTGAAAATCTTTTGGATGACAATTCAAATATGATATAAAAGTACAAGGGGTAGGTTAGCATTAGGTCATGTTTCAAAGACTGTTAGTCTTACGAAAATTCTTTAGTAAGTGGTACCTTAATGGTTTAATTGTACTGGTTGTTTCTTTATATGTGAGTGGAACGCAACTCATGGATGCTGTATTTTAATATAGCCACGTGGATATCATTTACTGCCCTTCTCGAAATGTCCAACTTAGGCAAAGAAAGCACTTCGTAATCCAGAAAGTTGGCAAAAAGAAAAAGCAAAACGTAATGTCATCTAGGCTGGAATGAAACCTGTATGTATTCATTATGTACGGCATGTGAATGATCAGATTACAGATTCCTTCTAGGTATATAGGGCAAGCTATAGGGTTAGGTAACTTAGGTTCGACCATCATATATTATCACAGGGTAACAAATTATTTGGTTTTTCCTGCTGCTTCAAAGTTGAGATCTGCTCCTAAGTCCCTATTGGACGCTGATTTTAGATTTGCAACTGGAATTTCGGTAGCAGGTCATTTTTATTTATTTTTAGGTATTCGTTCATAACATTCTTGTAGGAATAGCTTTACAGGACTCGTCCCAGTGGGTGTCCTGTAGGAATAGCATTGTGATGAAGGACTTTGAAAAAGGGCTGATTACTTGAAAATGGGACGTGATAAATATTTAATGGTATTCAGATTTCGAATCGCAAGGTGAAACTGTTGAAGATACAGTTGAAAGAATTCCGACAATAAATTATCTGTTCCCTGTGTTATCGAATAGATATTTCAAATATTAAGAGGACGGAACAGGTCATATGTGCCAAAACCCTGACACAGAGTTTGAGAGCAGCCAATCCAGAATGAAGAGGTAAACTAAAACAAAAACTACTAGTAAGAAATGCATTCACAAAAGCAAAGGAAGCATAGGGCGCAACATGTCAAGAAGACCTAGCTAAGGCAATTAAAAATACTTGCAGGAACCAAGGTCAGCACTGATTTTTTAAGCTTCAAACATTTTCAGGAAGTGATAAACGGCGATTTTATTCGATGAACGCAGTAATATTTATTGATTTATCTCTTTACAATACAATTATCACCACACGAATCAACAAAAAAAAAGTACTTTGAACACGTCTGTTAGCCTGTACGAGAGAAGCAAATGCAACGTCTCACGTGCACCGATCCTAAAGCGTGCTCTCTGTTTATTGTTCAATATCCGCGTCTTGAAGTCAATACGACCCAAAAGTCTGAACTTCTTCGCGTTTTCTGACAGAACAGAAGAGTCTCTCTAACTGCAACTAAGAACTGCAGTGTCCACTCAAGACATTTTTTAAAGCATAAACTGGAGGGAGGAAGGCCAAAAATTCCTCGAAGAGCTCGCAGAAGAGCTACCTGTTCGTATTTGCTGAAATGTTTTGCTAAGGCATCCTTTTCTTTCTCTATTAAAACCCAGGGGCTGAAGGGCACTTACACTCCATCAGGAGCGAACGCACTCTATTTAATTCCAAACCCTCGAAAACTCACGGATCTTCAACGCTTTTAGCCAGTTGCTCGCGATCCTTTTCATTTTTGTTCAGGTACCTAAAACGGACTTCTGATGTCGCCATTAATTATTATTGAGATTGTGTGAGTGATGCACACTGGATGTACGAGTGGCATCATTATCAGACCTGGGATTGTGTATGCAAACTGCGCATCGGATAAGCAAGAGGCGTTATTATAGAACCTGTCGAACTGTGTGCACACCGCGCATTAGAAAAGCGAGTGGCCTAATTTCCGGCGGTGCTGGATTCTGCTCAAACTGCACCGAGGACGAGCGAGTGGCAATATTAGTGTTGATGAAAAATGTGCAAACTGTATATTTTAGATAAGCAATTGATTTTATTATTATTGCCTGCGCCAGGGAAGTTAGGCTTTTGTCGGAGTTTGTATGTCTAGCGGTTTGTCTATTTGCTTGTCACATAACTCAAAAAGTTATGGACGATTCTTCAAGAAATTTACCGGAGTTGTTGGGTATGTTAGGAGGAACAGATGAAATATTTAATAAAGATGCGCTCAACCGTTTGTTTGTTTGTTTGTGTGCCTACATGTTTTTTCACGGTAACATGACACGCAAAGTTACGGAAGGATCTTCATGAAATGTGCACGAGTTGTTAGGAATGCTGCGAGAAGCAAGGGACTAAAATTTTATGATGATCTGATAGTCCCTTTGCTTGTCTCTGTTTCTTCTTATATTTTTCAGTAATATAACTCAAAAATTTATGAAGGGATCTTCATGCAATTCCAGGAAATGTAGGAAATGTGAAAAGGCACAGACGATAAACTTTTAGTGATGATCTGTCCGTCCGTCTGTGTGTTTAACTATGTTTTTTTTTTTTTTTGTCTGTCATAGCAAAACCACAACAGTTATGAACGCATCTCTATGAAAATCACAGAAACTGTTAGTACTGTTGTGATACACAAATGACCCAAATTTTGGTAATGATCAATTGAAATCCTGAATAAATATGTTATTAATAGTTATTATTTAATTTTATCAATATTAATACAATTAATGTAGCATGGCACCAAAATTTAATCTCAACCCTTAACATAGTTATCACTCGTTTAGAATTAGGTTAAATAGTTGGCAGTAGACAGGCCAACATGCCGATTCTCAGAGAGCAGCTGGGACTTACGCTTCGGCCCTCAATGACCTACAGTATTGCTCTTATATCAGAAGATATTGATATCCTAGGCAGGAAATAAAAAGAATAACAAAAAAAAAACCTCAGCCCAGCCTAGGAGAGGATTGAGCAAGCGCAATGAGTTGCAGCCGGCTATGTAGTAATCAGAGTTGTTCGGTTAGTTGAGGCATGAAAGATAATGGACTAGGGCGGCTTCTGAATTTGGCCGTTTCAAGTATCTGACTCCTGGAGGACAAATTCGTGGCAATGGTGGGTGTTTCTCCCAATGTTTTTAAAGCGTTCAGTGTCTATGCGCCGACAACTTCAGAAGGTATAGTCTATACCAAATGATCACTATAAAGAACACCCAAAACTGCACTGCTAGCTTAGAGAAGTTCTTCTGCACGTGTTCAAGTGTGAGTTCTTCGCCGTTGTTGTAGAGGCGATCATCAGCGTCTCTATCAAAACGTAGCTACTGTTGTAGGCACGTTGTTGAAGCTTTTCATGTATTTGAAAGCTTCTATTAGTTTCGATCAGTCTGGTAGTTTAAGAAAGCGAGATGAAAAGTCAGGTCGCTAAGTTTGAACGTAATTTCAATCAGGTGCTGATATCGAAGGCTGTTTAATTTTGTGAGGTCGACGATTTCACAATGAGGTGTAGAGATGACCAAATCTAAACTGTTAACGTAGCTCGTAGGTTAATTAACATGCTGGATCAAGTGATCCAGTCATTATGATTGATATAAACATGCCCCTATGCACGAGTAACAAGAGCCTTCTTGAAGTATGCTGTGCAGTGCTTATAATATACAGATTTCTCTGAAATCTTAAATAAAATATGATTAGGTTACATTATCAGACTACGGCGCTTTTAAACTGGGAGAGACGTTTCCTTGCGAGTTACAAGCAGTAATGATTTTTCTGCACGCTTTCCTCGTGAGCTTTTCTTCTGACTGCCGAGGCGGCTGTGGAAGTAAGACCAAAGGATCGAAAGTGAGCTTTTGCTAAATACTGTTAACAGACATGTCGGCTACTGAGACCTGTTGGTTATGTTAGTGTAATGTTAATTATTGCGATATTCTTAATTATCGTTCACCGACTGGTCATGTGGTTTGATGTATTGATAAAGAAAGTACTCACGTAAGAAACGAAACTTCATTTTTAGCATTTCGTAGTCCAGAAGATGGCTTTTAACTAGAGTACCTGGAGAGCGCATACCACCGCCAAGTAAGTCACAACGAAAAATTAAAATTGATTCTGAAACCATAATTTTTTTTTATAAACACCACAATCTGATTATTTGTGCCTTTTAACAATATTAACAGTTTCAGTAATTTTCTTGAAGACACGTGCATAACTTTTTTACTTGTAATGCTGACAAACATTCTGATAAACATTAGCCAAACACACAAACAGACCTACCGATCATCACCAAAATTTAATCATTTAAGTCTTTCAACATTACCAACAACGTCTGTAAATTTCCTGAAGATCCATTCAAAACATCTTGAATTATTGTACTAACAAGCAGAAAATTAAACACAGCGATAGACAAACGAACAAACAAACGTATCACAAAAATATGATCATTTACTCTTGCGTATTTTACCCAAGAACTCATGTAAATTTCATAAACATCGGTCCATAACTTTTTGAGTTATGGCCTTAGGAAAAACAAACCAACTAACAAACGTATGAAGGGCTCTTTATCAAAGGGTAATCATCTGTTCCTCCTAACATACTTAACAATATATGTAAATTTCGTCAAAATCTGTCCATAACTGTTTGAGTAATCTTGGTGACAGACAAACACACAATAGGGCAGACAGACAAACTCGACTAAAACAGAACCTCTTTGTGGGAAGCAATAACTGAATTTCAGCAGTACCAAAATGACTTTCGTGTTTGGCACTTGGAATTTCAAAATAAATTTAATCATATCTATAAATCGAATCTTTTTTACACTTCTCTCTTTTTAAAGAAAATCAAACGCAGTCTTGGCAAATTTGATTCCACTCCGGAAAAAAGTTGGGATTCACGAGTGGAGAAATAAATTTCATTTGCGTGTTAACTTGACTTCAAAATGTTGTGGAATATATTTACTATAAGCGGGTCAGGGATACAGCTGTGAAGATCTTGGCGCAATAGTTACAATTTTCGTGGATTAATTTGAAGCAGCGCGGAAAGGGTGGAAAGAAAATGTTGCGGGAGGGGAACCAGCTGCACTCGCTTCTTGAGAAAATTAAATAGGAAAACAAGAACGCGCCAAATAGCAGAATCACCATCGCATGGATCAATGTAAGTTCTACTATCATTTTTGACAACCGGGAACAAGAACTACATAACAGATCATACATTTAAGTAAAAAATAAAAAGAAATTGAGCATCTTCAGCCTTCTACATTTTCAGACACTGCGAATTTGATCCGCTAATTTTTACAATTTAATCCGTATCTTCTTTCTAGACAAGAACGGATTAAAAAAACGTATTTTCTAGACAAGAACGGATTGGCCACATGCTTGTTAGGTGCTTCTAACAAAAGTATACGCGTAAAAGATCACTTAATATTACATTTTCTTTGCGTCTCTTGGCACAAATAGGACCCAATTTAATGGTTTTCTCGTTCCAGTGGCCGGCAAGACCGTAATTCTATTTCAGAATTTTATTTCACATTGGGTCATCTTGCGACGTAACGCTGTCATTTTCTTTCGCAAGGCATTGGCGGTGGGACTGCAACATTCTTTGCCGCCACTTACGGGCTATTTGCTTCAGAAGATGGCCTCGATATTTCTCTTTTGGACAGCACTTTGGCAAGCAAGTGACCGAAAATCGTGACGAGAATTGCGGGCGGGCATAGGGTGCCTTGGGATGCACGTCCGCTGGCCGAGGCCGGAGATGCTTTGAGAGCGAATGATGGGCGCTGCAATAGATTGACTTACCCAAGACGTCTTATTTTTTGCGGACTTACTTCACATATTTGATGGTTGCACAAAATGTAGCGTGTTGGTTCTCACCAGCATTAAAGTAGTGCAGGGAATGATTTCAGATGCATATTCTTGTAAAAGTAGCATGTGTTATATGTATTTTACACTGCAGGAAACTGGCTGACTAAAGACGTCTTATTTTTTCGGAGTGGCTTCAAATTTTTGGTGACTGCACAAATTGTTAAACAAGTGCTCTTGTAAGCATTATCGGAGCACATGTAGGAGTTTGCAGAGATAAATCTTGAAATTCAGTGGGTGCATTTCGCAACTTTTCAGCTTCATAACCCTACATTGAGAGCCACTGGTAGAAGTATCGTAATCGCGTCAAAACCGCGGAACTCCTCAATGAGAGACAGTTAAACTAGAGAAAACTCCAGAAACAGGGAGCCCGAGAAACTGGAAAAACCCTGAGAACTGTAAACTGTGTACGGCGCAAACTGCCATATATTGAGTGACCAACCAAAAGGTATCAAACTTAGTTGGTAAATTATTCAATTGTACAATTTCACGATTTCCTATGATGCTAGCTAAAGAAATTGTTTTATCAATGCCTAGGGGAAAGAGGTACCTATATGCTGCAGAACTTATCTCGAAACTCAGGCTCCTCTCGAAACTCGGACAATATGTCTGTTTTCGTCTAGAAATTCCACTGAGCTATTGAGTTTTTTTCAAGAAATTTTAACCGTCTTATCAAACTGATATTCCAGTTGTAATTGTTTTCTTTGCTTTGTAGTGCACCTGATGCTGGTTTCACGCGAGGATCACAGCTACGGCAAGGCTCTCATAATGCGAGTTCACATATATCTATTTAGTCTACATTATATACAAGGGTTATGTTGGGTTGGGCCTCCATGGCGTAATGGTAGAGTTCTCGCATCTGAATCAGCAGGTCCCGGGTTCTAATCCTATAAGCGTCGCTGGTTCACGGCAGGAAGGGCTTCCGGTTAATAAAAGGCCTAAGCTCCAGCAAAAGTCCTGGCATTAGTTGGGCACCAACCAAGCCCGTAATCCTTACTTGGGAGATGCGGGAGATAGGGACGTAAAACAGATTCAATCATATTCTATGACGCATTGTTTGCCAAGCTAAATGCTAAATCCGCTATTTTTTCGTATTAATTCGACACAAAAGCAAAGAAAAAACACAACAGTAATAATTTATTACAGCAATATATGTACATG
The DNA here is from genome assembly GCA_001587735.2 of Parhyale hawaiensis. Classification (NCBI taxonomy): domain Eukaryota; kingdom Metazoa; phylum Arthropoda; class Malacostraca; order Amphipoda; family Hyalidae; genus Parhyale; species Parhyale hawaiensis. Next base: position 9,905,950 of record LQNS02015106.1, read on the forward strand.
AAAATATACCGGAAAAAAGGCACTGTACTGTGGCACTGCCCCACCCGCCCACGTACAACTCGTAAATCGCATATGAGCGAATTTTCTCGCATAAAGAGAACCAGTGGTCACAATAATAAACTCGTATAAGAGTGAATTCACATATAACAAAGCACTTGCATATTACAAGAACAGGAAGTGTTACTCTATTGTGGACTACCTCAAATATGTAGTCTCAGTGCAAAGTTAGACACTAGCGTATATAATCATTTTTGCAGTGTATACATCAGCATGGGGAAGGTAAATTTATCTGTACACTCGATTGTATTTGCATTAGCTGCAAGACAGATGAATGATTAATTGCACAAGTGCCGTAAGTCCACAGGAACCTTAATAATCCCTTTCTGCGGTGGATTTTAGTGTTAGCACACCTACCAAATTATTACGATTATTATATCGTAATCAAAGCAAAATTCTCGGTAGTCGATTGACAGGAAAACCCTTAGCAATACCGAGCAACTCCTAAACAACGAAAATACTCCTATGAAGCACCAAGCTTAAAACAAGCTGCTTTGGACTTGAGCATTTGTAACAATTAAATACAGATGCCAAAAATGAATTCCATACCGAAATAGATTGAAGAAATAAACACCAACTCAACTCAAAGGTTTGGCATCTAAAGTTATCAGTGTCAACGGATGGCCATCAGCAGCAGCTTCCGTGTTTCTCTAAGAGATTTTGGGATATTATTATATAAAATGTTGAATAGTTTGAGATTCCGTTTCCACAGGTAAGTACATCTATACATCTAACAAAAGAGGAAACTAGGAACAGACGACAAGTCGGAAAGTTAGTTATGTTATAGTTAGGAAGTTTAAACCTCCGTTTCCGAGCAGAACGATATCACTGAGGAATGGGTAAGGGACATATAGTATGCCAAGAGAAACGGGGAACCCATACACGAAAGTGTACCCACACAGGATCAACGAGCATGGGAACATCAAGTCGGGAAAGAAGAGGAAGAACAGAATATAGCAAGATCAAGTAGGAGTATGAAATCGGGAAGGAAGCAAAGTGAGCAAGAAAGAGCATGTCGATAGAAAAGGAGAACCCATACATGAGGGTGTACACATACAGGATCAACACGCATGGGACAGGAAGTCCAGAAAAAAGAGCTAAGGACAGACTAAAGCTCAATCAGTGCGGGTATGAATGTGAAAGGAAGCAAATTTAGATGTGCGCGAATGAAATACATCGCGAAAGTCTAGCTAAAGCTGAAGTAGCCTACAGGCCCAAATGTGTAGGGTCGCTGCTCCCCATAACACAGGTTGGATGCACTGAATGGTTCTTGGAATAATTAAATTAGGTATCCTAAACGAATGGTCTTGAATACGTTCCTCGCTTCAACGTAGTCTACCCAAGGTATTGTCATGATTTTATGTTCGCGGAATGATTTCATTTTGATCATAAAATTGCCGTATTCTAACCTATGTTATTATTAAACTAAATGTTTAAGCCTCCCTAGACACAACTATGGGATTCAAGAGAGGAAAAGGAAGGGACAAGTAGTATTTTGACAGATATATGGAACCCGGGCACGAAGGTGGACCAACGCTCATGGGAACAGCAAGTTGCGAAAGAAGATAAATAAATAAGTAAGATCAGTAGGAGTACGAAATCAGGAAGGTAGCAAAGTGGACACGAAAGACAAATATCCCGAAGGCCTAGCTACTGGCTATAAGGTAGCCTACACAAACCCCTGGATACGCTGCTCCGCATAACATCGGATGGGCGAACCTAACTAACATTACCCTATGGCCTTTCCTATGCCCCCTGAGGGGGCTAACTTATGTTTCAGTGTAGATCTTGTACAACGAGATCACGCTGGTAACAGAAGCCAATTGTTTTGTCAGAGCTATGGGCATTTGGGTAGTTCAAGAAAGTAGCTTTTCGTATAGTATAATTATACTGTATCGATATCTAGCAGTTTCAGGCCCTCAAAGTAAAAAACAAATCAAGTTAATCCCTTCTCTTAGTGAATCATGCCTACAACCTACTGTACCAAATAGTAATCGTTTGACTCCAGCGAGAAACGCTGGATGAAATCATAACGAATCCATATAAACGAACCGCCTAAAATGTCGGTTTCTCGTATCGGAATCGCCTTATTTGAAACGTCGTGTGTGTTTGCGGTCCTTACAGGATAAATTGATTGAAATTAGCATGGGCCGCAGTATATCAGCATTGTTTCAATATTGCTAGACACATCACTCCCCTTCAGAGATAGCAGGCTTTTTACTGCATACTATGAGATATCCGATAAATCTCAAGCCGGCGACATCTGCACTTTTTCGAGACGACTTTAACAATCTGCAATAAATCATGGAAAGAGTCTCTGTAAAAGTCATGAGAGAAAAGGGTTCGGGAGAAATATATGGCGAAGGCGTTTGATCTATCGTGCCTTGTTTTTCAGCAGAGATGGAGTGGAATTGCATGGTGCATCAATAAACCAAAGCACTGCCTGGGGTCTCGCTCAAGCATTCACTTCATCCTTCACTGCCTCTACTGTATACCTTGCTTTTAAATTTTGACATGGATACAGAAAAAAAACGTGATGTGTATGTCAGTTTCGGAAACTTAAAATAATTTTTTTCGGAGCCCCTAGATGTTATTGTCATTTAGCAGAAAGAGATATCGGGCACAGTTCACCACACTAAAATTTACCTTGGATATAAATGTTTGATTTTATGTATATGATAGTTCTGAAAACGTGTCAAGCTTTCACCCGGGGTTTCCTTGTACTATACTCTTTCCATTTTATCAAGGCAGTTTAGGCATGGTAAAATTCCTCTACAGCGTTGCCCATTCTATGCGCATATCTGAGATTTTGCTCACCCCATATTTTAGCCTGTATATAGAGAAATCTCAGAAATACCCATAAAATTTTCAATGCTGCAGAGGAATTTGACCATGCCTTGATAAAATGGACAGAGTATTGCCATCACTTGAAAATAAGTGATATATAGACTGTGGTGCTTTGTTACTTTCTCTCAGTAGGCTACTCTGAAGCTATTACCAGCTCGTTTATTACGACTATATAATAATTATGCTTTATTTCGTTTCATGTACGAGTCATAGTATCAGGAAATATAGTTTCTATCAGAAGCTAAAAACTTTAACAGCAGCCATGATTCGGTAGACAGTAGTTATGACTGAGGGTTCTTTTTCTACCGGGCAATAACTACATGTCCCTTCTCTGTTCACTGTTGAAGTATTTTATCTCTTGAACATTAGTATCTATTCAAGAAATCTCCCTATATACATTTGTATCCTAGTTAATGAACGAGTTTCAGTCGATTTTATACGCCGTAGAAGCAATATTGCGGAGTTTTTATATTTTAGCATTCCTAATTCAACTGATTAACTCTTATGAGAAACGGTAATAGAGTGCACTTAAGTCCATCCGAATGGACACAGCCTACTAGGAATGGACCATCACGCTGGCAGACATATACGGAAACAGACAGATACACATATAGAAAGGTCGAAACCTCATCAATATTGAAGTTAGAGCTTATGCATGGCTAAAATTCACTATACAGTCAGACACACCTGCGAAGGCAACCAGCCTCGCTCGGACCGATCACAAGTTAGGAAACTCAGACACACAACAGACGCAATGTAGTTCCTAAGCCTCTATGAAATACTAGGTTGTCCCAAAAATTCGTAAACATATGCAAGAAATTGAAATTTTACTCGCCAAAGAATAACAAAAACAAAAAAAAAATTATTCCTCAAAATAAATACCATCATTTTCCAAGACTTTTTGCCATCGGTCCGTAAGCTTTCGGATCTGGTCAAAAAAGTGCCATTCGGCCGGCTTCGAATCAAAGAATTGTCGACACGCTTCCTCTACTTCATCAAATGAGTTGAATTGGCGACCTTCAGAAAGCGTTGCACTGAGCGGAAAAGGCCGTAATTATGGAGCAGTCAGAACTGTAAGCTGGATATGGGAAAATATCAGCGCCGTCCAGCTCCCCGCGTGTTTACGAACTTTTGGGACAACTTAATATAACACAGTATCTTGGTTGTTTACTTGGTCTATCTCTCCGCCACGTTCAAGGAACAGATAAGGAAGAATATAGCTACTAATAGGAAAGGGCATAAACTAAGGAAAACACAGACGGAAAGCTTCTATGCCCAGCTCAGCTCTGCATAGAGATTCCTTAAACGTCAGCGTTCAACCATCAGCGCTGATCCTTGAACAATGTCTTATAACGAGAAACATAGTTGAACTGAGCAAAACTGGAAAAACATTAACTAACAAGCAAGTCTTAAAAATTTAGTCGAGGAAATGTAATGCATATTCTTATCGTCTTAGAATGTACAGTAGAATGACACCGGGATAATTTCATTTTTAACAGCCTTCTGGGAGCAGAGTCTCGTAGAAATTGAGCATCGACGAAATTTCGAGCGTCTGGAGCTATATAGATGAAACTCCTATCCTGCATACCAACTAACCATGAAAACAAAATGACAACTGTGACGTCATCATTCAGTCAATAATTGCTTGCGAAACTTATGAAGTTCTACCTGTCTATGCCTGCCTTCGTCTGTAGCTTATAAGGGGATGAGATGGGACGAAGTTCAAACCTTAAATTCATCAATCAAACAATGTAATAAACACCGTCGTGTATTTATTTGTATACATAGTTTTATGTTTATATAGTTAAATTTCGATTAGAAGCAGTTAAAGAAATTTTGATTCCCACGACGCGCGTTTCGCTGTTCTCGAGCTCATCAAGTGGGAGGGTCAAAGTTAATTTGGTAAATTTGATTCTTGAAATCTTGTGAAATTTAGAGAGGACCATAGGAAGGTGTAGCTATGATACCGGCTGTCCCAAAAGTGTAAATGAAATTTCGAATCAAGCAAATGCTTCGTCAATTCTCAACTATAGACCGCTGCGTAGACTGCTATTACTGCACGTTGCAGGCACGCAGATGTACCGAGGGCAACAGTTTACAACCTGTCGTAGGTTAAAGGCTGGCACATCAGCATGGTAGTCTTCGTAGTAAATACTATTCCAACATTTGGCGAAAACACACACACAATAGTTGAGTTAATTTGAAGCGTTGGTTAACCCCAGTCAAACCTCGTTAACCCCAGAGAACCCTTGTTAAGTCTATATACCCCTCATTAAGCCTCGTTAACCCTCGGTAACCCTCATTCACCCTCGGCAACCTCATCACCCTCATAATCCTTTATCAACCTCGTTAACCCTCTATAGTTACAATTAATTAACCCTCGGTTACCCTATTTTACACTGATTAGCTCTAACGTACCTTCGTTAACCCTCGATAATCCTTGCTTACCTTAGTTAAGCCTCGGTAAGCCTCCTTAACACTAGTTAACCAATGATAGTTTGTTTTAATTTGAAATTGACTTATTTTAATTTGAAATTGATTTGTTTCAATTTGAAAAACTAAACAAAGTTAAACTTTAACTAAACAAAGTTAAACTTTAACTAAACAAAGTTAAACTTTAACTAAACAAAGTTAAACTTTAACTAAACAAAGTTAAACTTTAACTTTTGTTTCAATTTGAAATTGATTCGTTTCAATTTGACATTGATTTGTTTCAATTTGAAATTGATTTGTTTCAATTTGAAATTGATTTGTTTGATTCAATTTGAAATTGATTTGTTTGATTCAATTTGAAATAGATTTATTTCAATTTGAAATAGATTTATGTTAATTTGAAATTGATGTATTTTATTTGAAATTGATTTATTTTAACTTGAACTTGACTTGTTTTAATTTGAACTTGACTTGTTTTAATTTGAACTTGACTTGTTTTAATTTGAACTTGACTTGTTTTAATTTGAACGTGACTTGTTTTAATTTGAACTTGACTTGTTTTAATTTGAACTTGACTTGTTTTAATTTGAACTTGACTTGTTTTAATTTGAACTTGACTTGTTTTAATTTGAACTTGCCTTGTTTTAATTTGAACTTGACTTGTTTTAATTTGAATTTCACTTGTTTTAATTTCAATTTCACTTGTTTTTATTTCAACTTGACTTGTTTTCATTTCAACTTGACTTGTTTTAATTTCAATTTGACTTGTTTTAATTTCAACTTGACTTGTTTTAATTTCAACTTGACTTGTTTTAGTTTGAAAATGACGTTTTAATTTGAAATTGACTTGTTTTAATTAGAAATTGACTTGTTTTCATTTGAAATTGACTTGTTTTCATTTGAAATTGACTTGTTTTAATTTGAAATTGACTTGTTTTAATTTGAAATGGACTTGTTTTAATTTGAAATGGACTTGTTTTAATTTGAAATGGACTTGTTTTAATTTGAAATGGACTTGTTTTAATTTGAAATTCACTTGTTTTAATTTGAAATTCACTTGTTTTAATTTGAAATTGACTTGTTTTAATTTGAAATTGACTTGTTTTAATTTGAAATTGACTTGCTTTCATATGAAATTGACTTGTTTTAATTTGAAGTTGATTTGTTTTATTTGAACTTGACTTGTTTTAATTTGAACTTGACTTATTTTAATTTGAACTTGACTTATTTTAATTTGAACTTTACTGTTGGATTATTATTATTATTAAAACTCTGCACCAGGACAGAAAAACAATAGGTGTAATCCAAATAAAGCATAAACATAGCAACACCATGACGCCTAAGGCGCAGCTAAGAAGAAAAAGTCATCATAAAAATATTTACAACGGACTTGAAAGCTTACAGATCGACGAGACTGAACACGGATTCCAGCAACGAATTCAATAACAGAAGTGTTCTAGTTGTGAAACACCGACCGAACTGACGAGCTGAGCATCTAACCGTTCCCAGAGCAAAGGGATGGGCTACGGACGCAACAGCTCGCGTGGTTTTTTAATGAAAACCTAGTAGCAGGATCAAGGGAGTGTAGCCAATGACATTCATTATTAAATTCCCTGAAGAACATGCAAAGCCAAGCAACTCCCGTCTATGGGATACGCCTTCCAAATTATTTTGGGCACACAACCGACTGGGACAGCCAACAAGTAGGTCAAGCAAACGAAGATGACTACCTGCAGCCGAACCCCAGGCAGAGGCACAATAGTTCAACAAGCGAAGTAAAAAACCTCAGAAACATCTCCGTGCTACTCCAACGTCACAGAACACAGCGTTAACCTAGGCTGGTTCCCAACCACACCAGAAGCACGTGAGATCCGACGCCTAATGTGCGTCTCAAACGTCAGCTTCTCACAAAAGAGGACACTAAGTACCTATCTCAGAAGAGTTGACTCCCGTCAATTAGTGTCATCTACTTGAGTGGGAATGCAGTGGTAACCGAATACAAGACTGACTGACAATGATAGTGTTAGTTTTATCTGTACTTAATTTCATACAGTAGGAGGAGCACTTTGGGTCACTCCGAGACAGGTTTCTGTTAAAGGCCGAGCAACAACATTACTCGAGCAAGGGGCAGGTTAATTAGTTATAGTCAGAAAGATTAAGCCTCCGCTTCCGAGCGGAACGATATCACAGAGGAAAGAGCAAGGGGCATACAGTATGTCGATAGTAACGGGGAACCCATGCACGAAGGTGTTCCCACACAGGATCAACGGCCATGGGAACAGAAAGTCGGGAAAGAAGAGGAAGAACAGAATAAAGCATGAGCCAGTAAGAGTATGAAATCAGAAGGAAGCAAAGTGGGCACGAAAGATAGACGTCACAAAGGCCTAGCTGGTAACTGAGGTAACCTACACGAGCCCCCTGGGGTTGCTGGGACCCATAACAAACATAGGATGGGTGAAGCTAAGTAACGGCCCATCCTAAGCCCCCTGAGAAGGACCAGGGGCCGGAATCACCGCTACTACATTAAGGTGGAATCGTCGGCATAATGGACCATAGTGATCTCAAAGTAGAAAAACATATTACTAGTGCACATTACAAAGAAGAGACCCTGAGTGCTACCCTGAGCAACACCAGAAATCACCCAGAAAGATGTGCTCTCGTAACCACCGACGGACACGCGTTGCGTGCACCCAGAAATAAAATCTGAAATGATGGATACCACTCGACTACCCACACCAAAAGATTCTACTTTATATAATGAGCCACCATAGTTAACTCTTTCAAACGCCTCACTTAAGTTTAACTGAAGAAGGCACACTTTAGAATATCGTTCCAAGCCCGATTGGGCGAGATTTGACACAGTCAATAGAGCATCACAACAGCCCAAGTCCTTTCTGTACGCAAATTGACCCGGTGGCAACAGCCCAATCGTTTCAGCAAAGCGACTTAAGTTGCAAACCATCAATTTTCAAACACCGACAAAATTGTTATCAGTGTTATAGGTCATCAATTGCCTACATGCGTCAGCAGCAGAGATGCGTCATTGAGTCCTCCATACAGAGATAAATAGAACCAGTCAACATTTAGCGGTGCCGGATGAACGTTTAAGAAGCCGATGCAGTTGTTGTCGAAACAGAAGATTGGTTCGTTGATATCAGAGTGACGACAGAGATGTGAGTGACGACAGAGATGTGAGTGACATAGTGCGCTCCGGCCGCCCATGCACGGCCACCACCTCGGAATACAAAGTGCGGCTCGATCAACTCATCCGTACCGACCGGTGGATAACGGTGAATGAACTGCGAATAAACTTGGATGTGAGTGACAGTGCACTGGAAACGACCTTGTTATTTCTAACAGACAGCAAAGAGTGTACCAGGTGGGTTCGAAGAATGCCCTTGCAGGAAGAAAAGGACCAGTGACGGGATGCCTGTCAGGACTGGTTGGATCGGACCGAAGTTGAAAATGACGGATTTTTGGGCCGCATCATCTGTGGTGACGAGACGTGGTGTCACCACTACGAGCCAGAGTCCAAACGGCAGACAGAGAACGGCACCCTTCACATTCTCCAGTAAAAAAAAAAAAAGTTCAAGACGCAAACATCTGCAGGCAAAGTGATGTGCTCCGTCTACTGGGACAGGAAAGGCGTTATCCTCCTGGATTTCTTGATACCATGGGCGACTGTCAACTCTGACAGTTACAGTGAAACGTTGACCAAGCTGAAGGCCCGGATTGCCCTTTTCAGGCCAGAGAAAAGGAAAACATCCCGATTGCAACATGACAACGCCAGGCCACACACAAGTTTGAAGACCACAGAATGGGTGACAAGCTTCAACTGGACGGTGCTGTCTCACCCACCGTAAAGTCCCTACCTGTCACCGTCAGACTTCCACTTATTCGTACCTTTCAAGGACGCAATACGTTGGCAACGTTTCCCGATAACAACGACGGAAGCGCAGTCGTGAATAAATGGACCGCCTCGGCAGGCACTGACTTTGACGACCAAGGCATAAAGGCTCTCGTTCATCGCTGGCATAAGTGCATTAAGAATGAGGATGACTACGTAGAAAATAAAGTCTAGTGCACAAAAGTTCACTCGTTTTAATGGTGCCACATCTGTCTTTGTAGGTCTTCAACTCTTTGAGTAAAAAGTAGCAGGCATTACTTTTGAAATAACCCACGAAGCAAACCGAGTTCGTCTTAACTCTGCGACTTAGTTCTGTCGACTTAAAAGTGCAAATCGAATGCGCCTTAACTCCAACGATTCAAAGCAGAAAATCAAATGCAGCTGGCATCCGACGTGCTGAGTCGGCAATTGCTTTGTATGCGGAGTTTTGTAGGGGTACCTACCTGACCAGGAATGGGAGGGTAGGGGGAGCTTGGGTGGTTGAACCTTCAGTTTCGGCGCCATAGTTCTTAGTGACCCGTAGTCGGCTGCAGCTACAGCTACTGAGAAAACTACAGAGAACAGTGTCAATTATGTCAAGTCAAGTTAACGTGAAGAAACTTTCTAGAACAAGGTCCAGTTGGGGAAACCATGACACTCCTTGTGACGCGTGTTCACTACGAATGTAAATAAAAATATTCAGTGGCCAATCGGTCCATTTTCAATAAGCCTTGATGCGGTTGTAATATTCTACCGCACACCATGCGCAATAATAGTGTTTTAATAAACATACATTTTTACGTAAACAGAAGAAAGACAACTTCACTGCGTAGTGTCAGTACTGACAGCTAAAAATTGACAGCCGTAAAACCAATAATTGGTGATGCTAATCTGGGACGGCATTACGCAGCGTCCTCCATTTCTACTACTTCTGTCGACTGATTTATTTGCCTCTGTGATGCCTTCATCTAAATATTTTCATGTGCGCAGCGATTTAATGCGTTTAACTCTATATAAGCTGTAGGATAATCTGAAATATTTACGATACAAACTGCAACATAGTAGCTAGGGAAATTAATGCCTGATACTTTACGTAATATCTAATACATATACTTAATGCAAAGTCTTTCCACCGCTTGTTCACAAACATGAGGGGAAGGAGAAGGGCGCTGGGTAGCTAGTCATAGGCTGACAGTAAAAGAACAGCCAAAATATGAAGATTTGTATTTCCTTCATCGTTAACTTTAATTAAGCCTAAAACAGTTTTTCTACGACCCTTATTGCAAAATCTGATAGCTTCAAAAATAGTCTCGGAAGTACATATCGCTACACGCTCGGAAATCGACGCAATAACGCATTATATGCAGAACATATAGGTACATATCGCAAAATGATCAAGAAAAAAGTGTTTTCCTTCTACGGCACACAGCGACTGTATAATTATAATTAGAGTAGGTGATTGGGTCTTTCAATTAATCGAACTATGCTTCTTTTAGGTCGCTAATTATAATCTTAGTCCAAAATATAAAAAAATACCAGCCGCTGTTTCTACGCAGGGTATCAACCAATCAACAGGACTCTCAGGGACGATGGACATGTGACGTCACCTTCGCGTTTTTAATAGCTAGCATCTTTGCAAACGAATGAATAAAGAACTCAGGCTATATGAGGACCCTAGAAGTAGAAAAATAGGGGCGTAAGCCACAGGTTTGTCAAAAGTAGTTTTTTTGCACCATCATATAGTACAGATCAAGACCTGTCGTTCTGTTAAGTAAGAAAGGCGTAAATCAGAATAGAAATGGTTGAGAATCGTATGTAAAGTTAATTATTTTATACCTTTTTACACCAGTTCATTATCTTTAAGTGGCTCCCCTGTATACCTAAAAAAGTGTCGCTTACGCTCCTATTGTTCTAGGGCCCTCATACATTCGTAGATTTTGGCAGATGATACTTTTCGATGTAGTAATGCGTAATACAGGTACTCATTTTTTCACAAAATTTTCCACTTTCATAGTGAAACACTGTAAACATATACCCACGGTAGCAGCAGCCTAGCGTGGTGAACTTTGACACTGGACGTTGCAGGTTCGAATGGCAAGCAAGGCAGGCGAGCCTTGCAGCGCTTAACGCGCTGGGTCAGCAGTTGATAGGTATGCGCAGTTACCGAGGGGGCACTTATCTTTTCCGGAAATGGTTAGGGTAGGGCGGACACCGGTCGTTGTATAAGAATCTATAGTAGACTGCAGTCGTACATTCCTCTAAGGCTAGTTGACCTATATCCACAGTGCGAACCAGTGCGTGTGGGTTTCTTAATAGAGGGTGCGGTTACGATGACTTTACCTTTACAACCATTGATTATGCGGTCATTATCCTCTAGAGAATTGCTGCTGTATATTCTTAAAGCACCATGCGCTAGGAACAGTCCGCGCTGTAGCTGATAATGAAACGAATAGAGTCGTAATAATGATGCTGATTATGCCAGTGCCTTGCCCTCAATAAATGGGTAAAACAATCGGATTCATTCTTGATTGTAATTGAAATGTACTTAGCAATATCGATAGATTTATCAACAACTCATTGCATGAAGCAAACAAGTAATACAAGTGTAAATTAGTTAAGAAAGTTTAGGCTGACTGCCCACAATAACACAACATGCCATCGTAGGAATAGCTGTGCACATCCTTTCTTTCAGGTGTCATTACTAAAGGAAAAAAAAAAGTTAAGCAGACACAAAGATAACCTTAGGAAGCACAACATAATGCAGATCTTTCTGCTTCTTGGCGAAAGTTGCGTGCTGCTGATGAGCTTATCAGCCTAACGGGGGCTTTCTTCAGGCCAGCGAGACTTTCTTAATGCCTTTCCTGTTTTGTTAAAGTTGCACAATTTCACGCTTCCTCTGGCACATCACTTACCGAACTTTACAACTCTATGCCTTCGCTACGAACTCAAGTACACAAACTAAATAAA
>LQNS02015106.1:9923788-9950643 GCA_001587735.2 Parhyale hawaiensis
AGGTAAACAGACTTTCGTTCTCAGCGCTTAGCTAACACCAACATCAACAACAATAACAAATTCTTTAAAACCTCACGCGACCCTCATCACCTGCGACAGGTTGTAACCCAAGCTCCGTGCCGCCAGGATGCCCATGCAAGCGGGAAAAGTTTGGATCAATAGATCTGTCTCGCAAGTTGCGCTTTAAATAAAAGCTATCTGGATGATAAAAGTGAGGGCACACTGCAGTAAAGTGATTTGGGCTTGTGGGTGCATCAAAAAATTTCCGGGGATTGCGACGCTTTTGGGCAAAAGCAATCGGCGTAATTGAAGCCGCACAGATGTGAAGAGCAGCGCGGCCGGACCAGCGAACTGAGCCAGCTCGAAAAATATGACGATGTTGTGGTCACAGTGCAGAAAATAATGAACCTTATAGTCTCCACGTGCATTGTTGCACTAGCTAGCTGTGACAATACTATGACTTTTTTAGTTTAGAATGATGTGGAAATGGTGTACTCAAGCCGGTTCGAAAATTTGGTGACACTGTAATTGGAACGCGATGAATAAATAATCAGCTTTGGTCTCGACGCAACCCCTATGCAAAAAAGCACTTCGTGTAACACCTTAATTCATGATTCAATCTTTCCGTGGTCGTAAGAATAACACTATTTGGAACGTTGCGCGTATATATGTTGCCTCAAGGCAGAAAGGATTATAACAATTGCCACTGTTTTGTAACTGTTATAACAATTCGGGGCATATGGCAATAAGGTCATTTTCGGGGGTAAAAAATTATATCAGCCTCACACATTCATGCTTTAACTTAGCAAAGCAATACGGTCACTGAAATGACCGCAAGTAAATGTTCTAAGAGTTTATGCACTCATTTCTTGTCGATAAGGATTCTAACTCTCCTGAGGCCGACACAATTTTTTGCCCCCAAAATGACCTTATTTGCCCCGAATGGTTATAATTGCACTGCCCATAGTCTGTATCTATATTTCGACAACAGCGCTCAAACATATAAATCGGCCTCATTTTACCCTAAATTCCGTAAGGCGAGAACCAGTTTGAATCCAATGCTAGTTCTTTGTATGCACTAGCGACAGAAACCAATATAAACCGTATAGCAATCAATCAAAATATCATCTTTTACTGCTAAACCTCTTTGTGAAATATCAACAAAACTGAGCATGTGTTTTCGTCCTCAAAATGAGATTAAATCAAGTCAGAAAGCAAAGAGAAGGTTCACATAATCGAAAAAGGTTGTTTTAACGAATTTTTAATCTAGATCATGCACAAACAATAAAGAGTTATTCATATTTAGTACCATAACCTTACTCTGATTTTACCGAATTCAACCTTTGCCATCTCCTTGATTAGTTTCCTACTGAACTCCAGTGAAAGGGCCTAACAGTTTTATTTTTTTCCACAAATTACCTATATCAAAGTTACTAATATTCTCGTTGCGTAACAGGTCCTTGATAATTTTTATAATGTCATACATTCCTTATTGGATCCAGGTGTGGTGCCTACAAAAGCAAGCCAATCCTAACATGGAGCGGCAACAAAGATTATCAGCATAAAGAACAAAAGAAGTAGCTAATTGGAAACTAATACAAAGACCTTCCTGAGACCTAAGCCAAAGGTAACGTGGGCCCTCCAGCGGGTATGACTTCTCGAAACATGGGTTGAAGAGATTGTATTGTTCAAGTTCACTTTATACGAAACCCATGGTATAGATTCATTTTTCAATCAATGAAAATTTGAAGCTGTTATATACTGGTAATATATTGAAAAGAAATTCCATCATTGTAAATACGACTTCTCAAGTATTTTAAAGAGATACTTCTTTTTCATACTTAGCAATTACGCAACAGTAACGAAAAGCCATCAAATCATGAAATCTATTTTTCTTTTAGCATACGTAATTGTAAAACCAGTTCTGCCGCGACTTTGGTAAATACAAATTACTTACTCCTTCATCTCAAATATTCTCAACTAAGTTTACTTTAACTAAAGTCTTTAATACCGTGTGACGACATAAAACAATTACGGACTTCGATATTCCATACCCACGTATACGTTGGACCAGTAAATTATTATAGTCATCCTTAGACCATAACCACTTAAGACTTCATTTTAAAGCAGACTTTCATATTTTAAGACCATCTATGCGTGCATTACTCCACTTTACTTTATTTTGGCTTTTCCATTCAGAGTCAGAAGTTTCATTAGAAGCTGAGTCGGTTCCCTCCTATGGCTGATTAAACTAATATATTTCTGGTTGCTAATTTTTGGCCGGGAGCACATCTCGGTGGGCTCATAACTCTCAGAATTCTTCCTGCCAGTCCTCATATGGCAGAGATTAGGCCGGCGTTTCTCTCAAAAATTCTACTCTATTGTTCGCTCTAAAAGTCTCCCAAAAAGAGTTCAAAAGCAATGGGCAAGATTTTTCGGTTGTATAGTTTCGAGGGCTTGTTTGTGCAGCTGCCAAAGTGACAGTTAGATTGTTTTCAAGAGTTTTGCAGGGAGGGATTATTTTTCGTCCGATTTTGTAGTGTGAGGATCTGGCTGCGTGTCCAACCTTCATCTTAAACAATATTTTGAAGATGACAGGGTGGTTGCTTTGGTGCAGCCTCTAGCACCATATCATGCAGTGCATAATGAAAACAACGACTACCATAATTATCCAAGGCAACGACTACCATAATTATCCAAGGCAACGACTACCATAATTATCCAAGGTTAACTCAGTATGGTGAAATTGCACTGTTTACAGAAGATGGTCGAATGGCTGCAGTGACCGTCGATGGGTAGCTCCTCTCTATGAAAAACAACGGCAACAGAAAGAGAAGAAGAAAGGGACACGTCGCGTAGGTATTAAGGCCAGGTACCAAAGTATAAAGCACGAACCAAAAATCACAGCATACCGCAAACAATGGAGAAACACGAGTAAAATACCGTTAATTGGTGGCCTTGTGAAAACAATGCGGTTGCAACATAACACAGCTTCACGCGACAATAGTGTGAGGTGTAAAGTGGTGGCAATAATGACAGCACAGTTCAGAAGTATTCGATAACTTAAAAAATACTACGCCATATGATGTAAAATTCTGACATAAAAACCTTAGTTCAACTAGTTACTTATTTCTTATCATAGTTTCCCTATAAACTATTTGATTAAACTTTTATGATGAAAAGTAAAAATTTGTGTTGGAATTTGGGTGGAAACAAAGATAGTACAACTTGAAAAAAATTACATCTCCGCGTTAGTACATCCAGATTAGAGAAGAAGAATATCAAAACAAACCGGCGTCGCCATATTGGACACTTGCTCCCCACCTTGTAACCTCTATATTTGGAAATTAACCATTTCTTAGCATTGGAAGACAATGTGGATTATCTGAAAAGAAAAGGGGTCAAATAAGCGCAACAAATGAAGAATGATACACTCTATCTGAGATTTCTAGGAAGGTTAGCAGATCTAGAAAGGTGGTAACTAACTTTTTGAAGTACCCAGAAGAAAACAGAAAAAAGAAGTCTCCAGCCGCCCTTCAAAATTGAGCCTTACAACCCGCCGCCGACTTCTCCGTGAGGCGTCTCGGACAGGAGAGGGATCAAAAAGCCTGCAAACATCCCTGCTATTCAATGTTACACTGAGAAGAGTGCGACACATCCTGGGTTCATCTAAGAACTTCAGTTATAAGAAGAGAAAAACTGCACCAGCACTCACGAAAGCACACAAGGCAAAACGCGAAAAATGGGTTCGAGAAAAAGTGCAATGGAACCATGAAAATTGGTCTAATGTTATTTTTAGCGATGAAGAAAGTTTAACCTAGACAGACCTGACGGTTCTCAATACTACTTTCGTGATCTTAGAAAGGAGGACAAAATTTTTAGCAAACGACCTTTTGGTGGCGGATCCCTTATGATCTGGGGAGCATTCTCCATCAAGGGCGAGGCGAATTTAGTGATGGTGGAAGGTAGACAGAATGTCAGAAGTACACAGAGGTCTTAGAAACTAGTCTTCTCCCATTTCAAACCGATAAACATCAACAAGAAGCGGTGTTCCAGCAAGATAATGCCGCCATTCACACAGCGGGGTTGACCACAAATTGGCTTAATGCCCATAATATCGCCACCTTAGCTTGGCCTGCTAAGTCACCCGATCTAAACCCAATTGAGAATCTTTGGGGGATGCTCTCACGGCATGTTTACGCCAATGGGAGACAATTTCAGGATAAAGAAAGCTTGTGGCAGAACATAAATCAATGCTGGGAAGCTATCCCTGAAGAAATGCTCGCTAATTTAATTAATTCTATGAATAACCGATGGGTACAGGTGTGGCAATCAAACGGCAACGCTTGTAAATATTAAGAATTATGTTTTTTTGCTTTTATTGTTTTCTAAAAAACAATTTTTTCCATATGTGCTATCTTTATTTCCACCCGATTTGCACCCACAAACTATTATTTTCGTGGTAAAATGTTGAAAAGACAACTAATACAATAATGATTATAAGGAATCGGTAACTAGTTAAAGTAACTTTATTCAGTGAAAATTTCAACTATATTGATACAATATTTTTAAACTTATTACAAAATTTCAAAATGTGCTATCATTATTGCCACGACTTTGCTCCGAACAGAGAGAACTCACGGGGCGCAGTAAAGTACGCACACACACACACACACTCACCGCATTCTCGTCCATACAGGGCGTGTTGCAATCAGACGCCGGTGTTGTCCTCTCTCAGTGTTACTAGCAGTGAATGCGACGTGCGATCTCAGCGCCCCTACAAAGTGTTGCAGAATTTGCGGAAAACTCGTACATGAATATTTCTGGCGGAGCCTTAGTTTAGCTGTATTTTAGGATAAAAAGTTGAGAAAGCTCCGAAAAAGTGCTCTACATGCTAGAATTCATGCAATACGTGGCAGAAATTCATACGTTTTGTGATTCTAATTGTTGAGAATCAAAGTCTGTGTTTGTAAACAAAGGCAGTGTTACCCAGCTCATAACCCTACAATTTTAAAGGGTTGTGGTCGGTGTCACCCGATGTTACCCAACCTCGGTTGCATTGGAGGCTGGTGTAGCACAGGTGACACCGAAGGCGTGATTGCAACACGCCCCTGCTCTCTCCTCTCTTTCGCTACACTAAGCGGGTTGTAATAATTCTCTGAAAAAATAAGGTAGCACATGCGAACGTCGGACGAAAATATATTATTTCTATAGGCTCTGCCTATCTAAGGCTGAAGAAAACTGTGAGATCCGATTGAAAGTCAAACGCACCTCCCCATACTGCCGATAGCACCATAGAAGTGAACATAATTATATACGAAGTTGAAGCCATCAACGCATAAAGTTAACCTTTATTCTCGTGTGAAAGCACTGTTAATACCGTTGAGAATAATTGACAGTATTCGTTTAGGGGTTAAGGCCCTTTAACTAGGGAGATTGCGGAAAAAATTTGATGTCGTGTCGTAGGTACCTAATAAAGAAGAATGAGCAAGTGACGAAAACGACATTCAGAAGACGTTCAGTAGAACGCCATGGCAAAATCGATGTAAATTGTTACATTCTGTTCAAAACTCAACACCATACTGACAGATTATACTGTTGATTGACCCTAAGGGAAAACAGCCAAAAGTCTTAAGAAAACAACGCACGAAAGATCGCTGTGCACGAAAAAATCTAGTCCGTAACGAAGAGGTATAGCAGAAAACGCCGATAAGTAGGACGTCAGCAAAAAGAAATCCTCTCCTGCACCGCACCATCAGCAGGGAATTTCCGAGTTTCATGGGGGAAATGAGATGGCAGATTAGCAGGCCATTGGCGTGTGTTGCGCAAGCTTCTAAGCCGTGAGGTGGAGAAGAGCTGACTCATGAACCTGGTGACTGGAGCAATCTCTGGGAGACTGCGAGGACTTGCTGATTTTCGGTGAAAATTGTGACGTTTGCAGAGCAAAGAATCACGAGGGAATGCTGTGGTAGCATTCACTAGGTAGAAAGATAATAGTACAGTTACTGTTGCTTCAATTCTAAACGAAAATGTGGGAAATGCGACCGTCAAGCGATAAGCACGGTCTGAAAAGAGCAGAATTGGCGCGAACGTTCCATGAGTGGTTCAAATGGATTGAAAACATGGATGGCGTTGGTGCATTGAATAAAAAATGTAAAAGAGTACCGAATTGGAATGAGCAAAAATATGCTTGTAGAGCTTGTTCACATGGCTTCTTGATGTTTCTGAGCACAATGCCTAGCTACTGCCGAGGCTAAATAATGAAGGAAAAACTCTGCAAATATTGCTATGTCATGCGTCATGTGTGTCACTATTTGGTGATGAAACAATTGGTTTAGGACGAAAACCATCGACCACCAGTTTCTCCGATGGGAAGCGTACGGTAGAGAAGTTAATTTTTACCTCCGCCAAGGAGGTTATATTTTTATCGTGTTTGTCTGTCAGTCTCTTTGTTTGTCTGTCTATCACCAAGATAACTCAAAAAGTTATGAACCGATTTAGATGAAATTTACAGGGATTGTTAGGTACGTTAAGAGGAACAGATGATTAACTTTTGGTGAAGATATGTCCATCCGTTTGTTTGTTTGTCTGCCTCATTTTTCTCGATGATATAACTCACAAAGATTTGGATGGATTTTGATGAAATTGACAAGAGTTGTTAGGTATATAACAAAGAGTAAGTGACTAAATTTTGGTAATGATCCGCTTGTTCGGTTGTCACTGTTTTTAATTTTATGCTTGTTAGCGCAATAACTCAAAAAATGATGAATGGATCTTTATGAAATTCATAGGGGTTGTTAGTAATGTTAAAAGACATAAATGATCAAATTTTGGTGCAGATCGGTTTGTTCGTTTGTATATTTGACTCATGTTTGTCATAACGTTTGTTATTAGTATAACTCAAAAAGTTATGAACGGATCTTCTAGAAAATTGAACAAGTTGTTTTTAATATAAAAAGGCACAAATGATTGGATTTTGGAGTATATACAAAGAAAATTATGGTTTCAGAGCCAATTTGAACTTTTTGCTACTGTTGCCTCACTTGGCGGAGGTATGCACTCTCAGAGTGCTCTAGTGTTGGAGATGTTTCTAATCAGAAAAAAAGATGTGCAACCGAAAGTTGCAAATCAATCATTCAAATTCAGTATAAGAAGTGTGATTCTGATTTGTGCGTATCTTGTTTTACAGACGTAAATGTTTTTGATACGAAAAAAAATCTGAGAGAATTAAGGTTGAGACGGCAGGTTATTGTTTACTGATTAAAATATGTTTACAAGCATAAATCATCGGTAAGCAGTAGATAGGTAATAAATAATGGCACAGCATACACCATATAGGTACAAATTTAATCCTGCACAGATTTTTAGGCATACCGGAATTTTACCTCAAACTTTCATATACAGGGTGTTGTGTAATATAGCTACAGGGTGTTGTGTATTATACAGGGTTTTGGGTAATATACAGGGTTTTGGGTAATATACAGGGTTTTTGGGTAATATACAGGGTTTTGGGTAATATACAGGGTTTAGGGTAATATACAGGGTTTTGGGTAATACACAGGGTTTAGGGTAATACACAGGGTTTAGGGAAATATACAGGGTGTTGGGTAATATAGAGGGTGTTGTGCAATATACAGGGTGTTGGGTAATATAGAGGGTGTTGTGCAATATACAGGGTGTTGTGCAATATACAGGGTGTTGGGTAATATACAGGGTGTTGGGTAATATACAGGGTGTTGGGTAATATACAGGGTGTTGGGTAATATACAGGGTGTTGGGTAATATACAGGGTGTTGNCACCAAGATAACTCAAAAAGTTATGAACCGATTTAGATGAAATTTACAGGGATTGTTAGGTATGTTAAGAGGAACAGATGATTAACTTTTGGTGAAGATATGTCCATCCGTTTGTTTGTCTGCCTCATTTTTTTCGATGCTATAACTCACAAAGATTTGGATGGATTTTGATGAAATTGACAAGAGTTGTTAGGTATATAACAAAGAGCAAGTGACCAAATTTTGGTAATGATCCGCTTGTTCGTTTGCCACTGTTTTTAATTTTATGCTTGTTAGCGCAATAACTCAAAAAATGACGAATGGATCTTTATGAAATTCATAGAGGTTGTTAGTAATGTTAAAAGACACAATTGATCCAATTTTGGTGCAGATCGGTTTGTTCGTTTGTATTTTTGACTCATGTTTGTCATTACGTTTGTTATTAGTATAGCTCAAAAAGTTATGAACGGATCTTCAAGAAAATTGAACAAGCTGTGTTTAACATAAAAAGGCACAAATGATTGGATTTTGGAGTATATACAAAGAAAATTATGGTTTCAGAGCCAATTTGAATTTTTTGCTACCGGAGGTATGGATTTTTTGCTACTTGGCGGAGGTATGCACTCTCAGAGTGCTCTAGTGTAGGAGATGTTTCTAACCAAAAAAAAAGATGTGCAGCCGAAGGTTGTAAATCAATCATCCAAATTCAGTATAAGAAGTGTGATTTTGATTTGTGCGTATCTTATTTTACAGACTATCACCTAAAGTAATCTCATTGATGACAAAGCTTGAAGGATTCATGCGTGTGTAATCGTAATTCCAAGCTGGCATTGTATTGCATCGTTTATATACGTTAGGTAAGAATTGGCGAAAGGAGTATGTATTGTTTATAATTTATTTGAAATGTATCCACATCTTACTAGGGTTGCCATATGACAATACCTCATACCCATATCTTTATAGCATTGCCATATGGCAACACCTCATATCGTTTTATATAGATGGAATTACAATATAAAATTGAACATGTAGTTTGTTAATCACTCCTCCATAAACTGCACAAAGTATCCGAGTAATTGAAAAAATGTTTTTGATACGAAAAAAAAATCTGGGAGAATTAAGGTTGAGACGTCAGGTTATTGTTTACTGATTAAAATATGTTTACAAACATAAATATCGGTAAGCAGTAGATAGGTAATAAATAATAGCACAGCATACACCATATAGGTACAAATTTAATCCCGCACATATTTTTAGGCATAGCGGAATTTTACCTCAAAATTTCATATACAGGGTGTTGTGTAATATACACCCACAACCCATTATATGTCCCACAACCCATTATATGTCCCACAACCCATTATATGTCCCACAACCCATTATATGTCCCACAACCCATTATATGTCCCACAACCCATTATATCAGGGTGTTGGGCAATATACAGGGTGTTGTGTACAGGGTGTTGTGTAATATACAGGGTGTTGTGTAATATACAGGTTGTTGGATAATTCGATGCGCATATCTTAACCCTATATAGAAAAAAGCAAAATAAAATAATTTTCATGAGTTACAAAAACAACGAAACTCCCTCGTTTTCGAGAAATGACAACCTGAAATACTTTAGATTTCCCGCACGAATAGCTTACATTGTAGCCATTGAGTAACATCTAACTTCCTAGGCAGGCTGCGGTCGCGCATTCTACCATACCAAAAGAAGAATCTAATACTTCTTGCTAAAGCGCGAGCCAGCAGCCTGCCTAAGAAGTAAGCCTATTTGTAAGCCTATTTCTACGGGAAAGTTTCAAGTTTTTCAGGTAGTCGTTTCTCGAAAACGAAGGAGCTTAGAGATTTTTTTCACTCATGAAAATCGTTTTATTTGGCGTTTTTCTATTTATGGTTAAAATATCATATCGAATTAAACACCACCCTGTATAGTGCAGGCAACGTATGTTTATGTGCCGTGTTCGGGATTAACTACCCAAATATAATAAATAATGTAGGTGTTGAACACGCGATATTGGAAGTAAAGAATGAAGCATAATTTAATTTTTGTTACACGAGCGCAGGGTAATTAGTTGCTCATTGTACATATTTTTATTTGAGCTTAAAGCTGGTTAAAAAAAAACTTGCCCTGAAGCGAATTTAATTGTCATGTTTTATTAAGCGTCTTAGCAAACATATTACTCTCCATAGACATAATGGCAAATTATAATAATAATTATTATTAAAAATACACCAGAATGGCAACGTATGAACGGATGGAACACCATAAGGTCATCAACCCCCATGAAACCAGTCCAGCAAGAGAAGAAAGAAATAGAGTAAATTAAAAAAATCATGTCATTAATCTGTTCACAAAGCGTGTAAAGCTGCCAATACGAGCACAAACACAGGCAGAGCCATCAGATTATTTCAAATAGCTACACAAGATGGAACAAATGGACGAGAATACTGGCTTGTACAATATCTTACAGATTCCAAGACAAACTCATAAAGGGAACTAGTTCTCCGAGTTAGCCGCTCCCGAGCAAATGGCTAAGGAAGAAACCCGCTAATGGATGACTTCGTTAATTAAATATTTTATTGACAGCTTTAATCAAATTGCAAACAGTGTGATTCTGTGATTTTCAATTCTCTTTTTCTTTCTTCTTTTGCTGAGCTGCTTGCATGGGGGGTTGATAACCTTATAGAGAGTCCTCTGTTCTCATGACGCTAGACTGGTGCATTTTAATCACTATAGAGAAAACAAACCCCACCAATTCTGCAACGATGTGCCAAATCACAAGGCACACCATCCAGCATGAACGCGCATTGACGGACCACTTTATCAAGCGAACTCAGATGACAATCGGCTGCAGAACTCCACAATAAGGAGCAGCATTACAAAAAGAGGGAGGACATAGCAACTATAGCCGAGACGTATCAACTCCACAGAACAAAACACTCTCCGAATACATCCAAAAATACCAATTTCCTGCGACGCTTGTGAGGCAACTGAACGGATGTGGGCCTCAAACGTCAACGTAGGATCAAGCTTGAGACACAAGATTATCTCATTACATTAAAAAAAATAAACTAGATTACTAGAACGTCTCGTGGCGTGATAGTAGGAGGAGGGGATTAAAGTGTACAATTAGTGAGTAGTTTTGGTAGTTTTCACTTATACGCCAATCCATCTGACTGACGGCAAGAGTTTATACTGTAGCCTAATTTCTCCTGGCAGCATTTGGTTGGAAAGACATATAAATTAGTGATGGGGCAAATATCCGCGTCTGCATCCGCAACCGCAACCACGGAATATACACACCTTTGACAACCTCATCTGCATCCGTGGATGCTAAGATGGTAACATCTGTAATCGCATCTGCAGCCGCGGATGTCAGGACTGTAAATTCCGCTAAAGATCCGCAGCAAAGGAGGCGCGGATGTGCAGGTTTATCACTGTACACTAAACTCGTCCATAGGGCTGAAAACTACGAAAGCTCATTTGGACTGAAATGTGTGCAAGCGCTGTCCCTGTCAACAAGCATCATCTAAGCTTTCTTCCCAAGTGCTGTGCAAACTGGCTTGAGGCGAATATCCGCATCTGCACCTCTATTGAACATCTGCATCAGTGGATGTCCAAAATATGACAACCGACCCATCACTAGTATTAATATATACAAACAAATACATACAGTGTATATATTGACGTATATGNCAAGTGCTGTGCAAACTGGCTTGGGGCGAATATCCGCATCTGCACCTCTATTGAACATCTGCATCAGTGGATGTCCAAAATATGACAACCGACCCATCACTAGTATTAATATATACAAACAAATACATACAGTGTATATATTGACGTTTATGGAACGAAAACGCCATCAACTCTCTCATTTCGTGAGCAATAACCAGCAGCATCCAGGGCTGGCAAAAAAAAAACTTTTTTTTTTGTTCAAGACAAAAAACATGTTTTTTTCGGTGAAAACAAAAAAAAATTATATTTTGTTGTTTTTCTAGTTCTAGGAATTTTATTCAACACTTTATAGATTTTCTGCTTTATAGACATGTAACTAGCAAATCATCAACAATCGTAGTCACTTCATTTCAACTTCCTATGGTGAAAGAATGATTTTAAGAAGAAAAGCAGTTAGCAGAGTACCAGCATTTGCTATGGCTGCATTCAATATCCGTTCTACAGATATGCTTTGATTTAGAATTTTAAATAGAATCCTTTGAAAAACTTGAAAACACTTCACACTACAAATACAATTTGACAGAAATAGCTAGCTATCATATAACTAAAAACAGAGTAATGAACTAAAGAAAGTAATAGCTATCAAATCCTTTGAAAAACTTAGACTTCAAAATACAAAGAAATCTCGATAGAAATAGCTAGCTATATTAGCTAATGAAAAGCAAGTATTGAATTGAAGAAAGTGAAATAGCTATATATCTACATCCTTCTCATGAGCTGATGAGCTATATAGCTACTATAACTACTACTTCTAATTTTACAGTCGCTGCTAGCTTACACGAATATAACTAGAGCACTCTGAGAGCGCATACCTCCGCCAAGCGAGGCAACGATAGCAAAAAAAATCAAATTGGCTCTGAAACCATAATTTTCTTTGTATTAACTCCAAAATCTAATCATTTGTGGAATTTGATAGTAATAGCAGCTTGTGCAATTTTCTTGAAGATCCGTTCCTACTTTTTGAGTTATACTGCTAATAAAGGTTATGACAAGCATGAGTCAACGTACAAAGGAACAAATCGATCTGCACAAAAATTTAATCATTTATGTCTTTTAACATTACTAACAACCCCTATAAATTTCATAGAGATCCATACATTATTTTTTGAGTTATTGTGTAAACAAGCTTAGATTAAAAACAGTGACAAACGAACAAGCGGATCATTACCAAAATTTGGTCATTTACTCTTTGTAATATACCTAACAACTCATGTTAATTTCATAAAAATCCATCAATAACTTTTTGAGTTATGACATTAAGAAAAATGAGGCAGACAAACAAACAAACGGAAGGACATATCTTCACCAAGAGTTGATCATCTGTTCCTCTTAACGTACCTAACAATCCCTGTAAATTTCGTCTAAATCGGTTTATAACTTTTTGAGTTATCTTGGTGACAGACAGACACACAACACGACGAAAACATAACCTCCTTGGCGAAGGTAACCAGATATGCATCTCTAAATTGAAATTACATAAAATTTTATTAGTTATAGGTTTTTATTAAACATAAACAAAAGTTAATCCAGTCTGTCTTAACAGACAACGGATTCATAAATGGAAACACAGTAAATCATCCTTTCAATTTTGTAAAGAAAATTTAATACTGACTAGAAGTAAAACTGCTTATTTTGCCATATTTTCAACAAAAACAAAAAACAAGAACAAACAAAAAAAAAAATAAACATGATTTTTGGTTGGTTTAAACCATGGTTTTGTTATTTGGTTTAAACTAGCCAACCCTGGCAGCATTAGTTTATACGTCCTCTCCTGTGGGTACAAGTGTATGTACACCACATGATGCAATGGCCTGCATGCATAAAATCATCGTCATTACCCATATAGTAAAAAAGAAGTAACCGTTATCCGATGTCACAAATAAATTGAAGTTTACCATCGGTGTTCTATATATAAATAATTATTATCAATCTATAACCAGTTTGCTGCTGAAGAAAAAAATGTCTTGCAAAACAAATAGTTACAATATTTCAGGCTCATTCGCCGTATTTCTGTAACTTTTTATTCTTGAATGTTTTAAAATATACAAAGGCTCTGCAATCATAGTGGATGCAAAACAATAAGATGAACTGTCCTTTGTTACGCACTTACCAAATCTTTGGCAGTCGTTGACAAGTGACCCATCAGGACTCACTTGCAAGCTCGTCCAGGCAAAAATATACATAGAAAGCGGACTGTCATGGCCAAGTGTAGCCTATGATGTAGGTATATAGTGTATCTGTTTCTACGTTTATTTAGTTGACAAAGGGAACTTCTGGAGTTATCTTGAGACGTAACTACATGAGGCGGGTGCACCAATGCAATAACCGCACGCTTGTGACGACTGTAACTTATAGAGGTCTTTCTGGGACGCAAATCCCTGAAACACAAGATGGGTAATCCTTGGCAATAACTGCATATATTACACTAAGCGCAATGCAAGTGACTCAACAAGTTAGATATACCGTCGTTAATTTATGCTCTACTTATTTAGCGATTAGGATAACTATTATTGAATAATACGAAACTTTGTTAATTTCAGGGGCAACCTTGAAAGTTGATGTCTTACCGAGCAGAAGAGAAATCACGGCAAGCAGATTGTTGGCTTGAAGTTAGGGACGAGCACGAAGGCATACAAGCTGAGAGCAAAAGTAACACGATGCGCTGGAAATTGAAAGCAACCTTGTTTTCTCTTCACAGTCCTTGTGTAATTCTATCAGTTTTACCTGGAGTACAGCAAGAGGCTGTAGGATACAGTACCAGTTTACTTCACACAACTTCCACTTGCAGTGTAGGTAATTGTTAGAGTGAAGTCACACACAGTCATATTATAATTTCGCTTGTTTTCAATATCAATGTACTTATCCTATAAAATAACGCACACACTCTCATTCCTATCATTCTTTGTGCAATTGCTTTATTAATACCATGGTATTGATATATTAATATAGCATGCGGCTTACATGCCTCTCATTGTTGGCATCATTTTTACATGAACGTCACATACTGCTTTTATTTTTGCAACGTAAATGCTGTAGTGCAGCAACTTTATCACGCGTCCCCATATAGAATGCATGAACTTTGTGGGCTATGAATTATTCTATACATATGTATAATTAGTATCTAGAGGGCTCACACAGAGCTACAAAGCGCTTAATTATAAAACTTTTGCGACGGTTGAGCACACGCTTGCGGAAAGGAAGTTTCCTGATATGCATTAGCAAATTCTAGTGTTTGATATTTAAATATAATGGGACCAGCGCAGTTAACCCTTAAACTTAACCGAGAAAAGAAATTTGGTTACTTCACCTGCCTAGTTGTGGTTTTTCAGGGCACCAACTTTCACTTATGTGAGATTTATATCACTTCAGAAATGAGCAAAACGTTGACCTGCAATAGAGCGATTTTCACAGTTTACTCTGCTGCTTCACGAGCGGCGAAAAAAATGCCTAGAAACATAGAGCGCCTTGATTACAATGCAATTCACGCTTTATTGCAATGACCCTCCAGGGAGTCGTGCAGCAAAAAATGTGTTAAATAGACCCCGTCGCTTACATGCTGTTCGACGACGACACGACTTAGTATTAATGCAAGTATTACTTCTGATGCAATAGACCAGGGGTGGACAAGCGTTTTGACTCACTTAGGGGCCACATGGACCCAATGCATATCAAACATGAACAGAAAAAAGAATTACAATGTCTGGAATTGAAAACTAAAAAGGAAACATTTTTGCAGCAGATACGAAATTTTAGAGTGAATTCTATGATATTCGTCTCAATGGGTTAATATATCGAAAATCGCAAAATCTTCTGCGGGGCGGATTAAAAATGCAAACGGGCCGGATGTGGCCAACGGGCCGTAGTTTGCCCACCTATGCAATTGACTCTCGCATGCATGTCCTCCTGCAAAGTCTTCATACAAACTGTTCTTAGCGAACCCTTTTCGTAAAGTTCAATAAGCAAGATTTTATAGTTATTTCTTGTTGCAAAGTTGCAAAGTTGCAGCTGTAGGACTTTAGTTACTCCTTATAATTTTTCTAGTGCATTACTTTCTTAGTCCGTGTTGTAATATGTTCTTCGTGTAAAATTTAACCGCAAAAAATTTTCAATTACTCTCCGTTGTGAAAATCCTGATACAAAATCTTCTTAGTTCAGCACTGTGCACACGTATCGTACTAAAGCAATTGCCTGCGCGATGCTGCAGAACTCAACGAAGACGCACGGAAGCACTGTTGTAACGCGCACACAACGCTCTATCCGAAGAGCTGCAGAGAAATTCGTTGCTATCTCTGATTGAACCAGAGAAAAAGCGGAATTTGGCACTGCTAATAACTTAGTTTACGCATAGGATCAATGACATTACGATGAGAAATCACTGTGAATGCCCAAACCATTTCTTTACCCTCTATAACAAAGCGCGCCCTGCGAATTATTATTATATTGAGTAGTTTAAGTCTCCGTCTCCATAGCAACGGCGATCTAACAGAGGAAGAAGCAAGGGACACATAGTGTGACGATAGACACGTGGAACCCATGCACGAGGGTGTTACCACACAGGATCAACGCGCATGAGAACAGCATGTCGGGAAAGAAGAGTAAGAACAGATTGAAGAAAGATCAGTACGAGTAAAAGATGGGAAGGAAGCAAAGTGGGCACGAAATACAGGACAGCCGTCCCGAAGGCCTAGCTAATGGCTAAGGTAACCTACACAAACCCCCTGGGGGCGCTACCCCCCCATAACATAGGATGGGCGAACCTAACTAACCTAACCCTATGGCCCATCTTATGCCACCTGAGGGAGCGCGCCCTGCGAATGATTAGACCGTTACCATTTTAACAATCGTTTGGTAGACACACAGTTATGGTTACAAGAGCACAGCAAGACAATCAGACAATTAGCGGCAAGAAAGCTTTGATAAGGCTGCCAAGTGGGCTGGCAATTAATTAATTAATGTAGATTCACTCGACTGTCTTACGTTCCACGTACGAAGGGTAGATTGTTAATTTGCACACTCTGTGTCGTCTTTATCTACAATCACATCTGTGTGTCCACGAAGAACGGTTATAAAATGTTATCCTTTGAGTTTGGTAAAATTTCTGATACCCAAAAAAAAAATTTACGGTAAATTGGAAATTCAGAAAGCAGTGAGCGTTTCTAACGTTTATTACGAAGCAACACCCGTACGTTTAATTTATGTGTACTGAATAAGGCGAACAAAAAAATACAACTTAAAGAAAGAAGAAAAAATACAATGAATACAACCTGGCTGTATGCGCATGCCATATCGTGAGAAAATGTCCAGCAAGTGCGAAATATGCGAAATTGCACGAAGTTGCGATACACAGAGCGGAATTCTCAGTGATCTTTGAAAGCGCATCAGTGTGGACACATTTTTACAGTAATGTGGAAGGAACTCCAGTCTTTTTTCTAAGGACCTTCACGCCAGATTTTCTTGGCGGGCCTTCATTGTAAACTTCATCATGCATGTGCTTTGCATAACAGTAAAAAAATAATACCGAAAAAGAATTTTCGACTGCACCCCAGAAGTTCATTAATTTTTTAACCAATGAGGCGACAAATTTTTCCTAGGGTAATATTCACTTCAGATGGCTCCCCTCATCTATTCTGTGTCGCAACCTACAAACATATATTTTTTTTGTTTCATTCTAACAAATCAGCTACTTAGAATGCATTCTTCTTACAAGCACTTGCTTCTTACAGCAACGTGCATTCTCCTAACAACCAATTACTTTTTCAGCTGCTTTCTTAGCCATATAAGTCCCTCCTACATCCGCTTAATTTTGACCTCTATAGTATCAATACAGCCACTTACTTTGTTGCTGCAGCCACTTTTTTTTCTTACAGCCCCCTACTTTCTTCTTACAGTCGTGTTCTTCATATAGTTCTCCAATATCTTGCTAGGCTCATTAACGTTCTCCCTGTAGTCATCTGTTTCGCTCTTACAGCTCCGTAAGTTTTTTCTGCAGGCACTTATTTTCTTGTTAAAGAAATATATTTTCAGCTTACTAGCTGCCTCATAATTTCTTTCCACTGGGAATTCGTTTCCTTCCTGAAGCACCTTAGTTTTTTTTTTCTTACAGCCTAGTTTTCCTCCCATCCTGCAGCACAAACCAGCGCATGTAGGTATCCTTGTTCGGGTGCGCCGTCAAGAAGATGTTTCCTTTACTCTAGAAGCACTTATTTTCTTCGAAGGGTTATTGCCTTTCTTACTACAGAGACTCGGTGTTTTCGTGCCGTCAGTTACAGTACCTTCTACGGTGGCTTAATTTCTTCGTATAGCCACTTACCCTTTTCTTAGTCACCTACTCTCTTTGCACTGCCACATACCCTCCTCTTTCAGCCACACACGTTCACGGCAAAAAAATTTACTCTCAATCTGCAGCTTCTTTTGATTGTGTATCTACCTTCATTATGCCTTGCAACCTTTTTCTATCTATTCATCAACCCTCTTTCCTACAGCCACCTACATGATATACTACAGCTCTACCTTTTCCGTACACGCCGTTCAGAAGTACCACAGTTTGCAGCTCTTCCCTTTCGGAGCCCCTGTCCCAGCTCTTCAGCCTCTGCTGCTGCCGCCGCTGCTCCGCGCGCTGAGACGATGAGCAGAGCAGCTTGAAAGAGCAGCTTTGGCTTGCATGAAAGCTAAGGAATTTGACAGACTTCCCTATAGCCCCGGCCGAGCGATGGTAACTGAATGAATTAAGCTGATTGGAGTTGCGGCGCACCAGGCGATGATCATTTCGAAATAGATTTACGATGTGTAGGCCACGCTTGGTGGCGATATGTACATTGTACTGGGTCCTGTGGAAGTGATGTGGGCTGTTGAGACGGAGAAGATTCCCTGAAAATCAGATTTAACCCCTCAATAGAATTTCTTTTTTACATAGCATTACATTTTGATAATTTTATATGCTACATTCCCGTAAAATATATGATCCTGTAATGCCATACTTCTGCATGCAACCTATTAAACTGAAAATAGTATAATAACGTCTAAAAAATTACGATAAAACGAAAGATATCATGGAAAGTTTAAACTCTTAAGAAGACAGACCTCAGACTTCGAGATATCTTGGCCGTGCTCTTGTAACTTTTAATGAATAACCCACAGTTTAAGTTTTCTATATTTTGAATATCCTGCAAGGTACAAACGTTGCATTAACTTCGTTCTGATAGCTCAGATGACTATCTGCTCTCTCCTTCGCTGGGTTGGTGTTATATTTTCAGGTTTTGGTAATGTACTGATATTTTTTGTAATGTATTTACGTTAGTGTGGTATACTCTACTATTGCGAGTATTTAATTCTGTGCGTAGATGAGTTCTAGTTGTGTTCGTCACCGTACTTGGTTGTGAGAGTTAACTTTAATGCAGAATAATGTTATCAGGCTACAGTGCTGGATGGTGAAGGAATGTCGTAAACATCTTGTTTATTTACATCTTAATATACAAGACTTAGAAGTTATGATCCAAGCAGGCATGCTACTCGATAGATGCAGACAACAAGGTACAAGGTCTACATCAGAATTAGTGCTACAAGCAGAATGCTGTAGACAATGTGTAGTACTGTAATGCTAAGTTCTGAATAACCTGACGCTTGATAGCACAAGCGCCTTAAACATCAGTCATTTGGAAGGCCGGCAGCTTCCGCCTGAATTGGGTCGGAAGTCCGCCGGTAAATTACCTTATGTTTATGAGACTAAGAAATACCTCCGAAACTCTGGTTACAGATTTTAACAGACAACTTTTACTGATAGAGGTTCCGGCCGGAAGGTCATTGAGATTTACGAATGTCGCTCACATTTAGCAATGATGGTAAACAAGCACATTTTGCATAGTAAACTATGCGGCACAATCGTTCCCCGCCTTAGATGACATGTGAAAAACATGAGCTTATATCCACTATTAGTGGATTTAATTAAATTCCCTGCAGCGTATCCTACCTTCCTTATGATAGACCTTCAGTATATCGAAAGTTTTGTGTTGAAGCGAAAACTGCTTCATCAGAACGAAGAAAACAAGCTGGCATAAACTACTGTAGTTGTGTCTACTGCACCGTAAAAAATTACAGTTTCGCCTGTGCTTCGGTGCATGGAGAAGTTTTTGAAAATGAGACTCCATGGAAGTTCTAAGAGAGCTGTAAATATCTCTATTGTTTAAATTTCAACGTAAGCGTAGCAAGAAGTGCAATCAGTTGAAGGGATAGAGATCCCGCTTTCGCCATCTTCTGCAACCAGGTCTAATTTTTGCTTATAGACCTCCGGGAACGCAATATAATATTATTACCAAATCTGCAACTTGGTCTATTTCCTGCCTTCATACCTATTGTGTTAAAAACGTGACACAAAAGATGCAAATCAGTATATCCTAATATAATAAAACGCTTCGTGTATGTATTTTTTATTTCGTGTCCGCTCCTAACGAAACAGGCGAAATATAGGTCAGGTTGGAGATTTTGTAATTAAGTTACGTTTTCATAGAGATCGATGACCAGGTTGCAGAAGATGGCGAAGTGGGATCCTTTCCCCTTTATCTGAATGCAGTTCTTGATCGAAACACTTTTTGAAATCGGAGCAAAATCTTAGTAGCTTCTGGAGTCCGATTTTATAACTTTTTTTCTCTCAGGTCACAACGTATAACTTCGGCAGATGATCAATGGAGCATTCAAGACGGGCAGTTAACAATTGCTTCACTGGTAGTAAACAATTTTTCTTCTAGCTTGCTGTCTTTCTCTGAGAAAGCAAATTTCGCTCCATAGGCCAAAATTTCATCACTTAAATGAAGCAGATATATGAGTACGGGAGGCAGTATTATGCAAACCGTGCACTCACATTGCATATGAGCTGGCTGGGGTTGCATTCAAGTTTTATCACAGTGTTTTACTCAAAATTTTACTTTAGAAGTTGCGCGTTTAATTAAGAAATAGGATAGGAAACGCAAAAGAAGGACAACACTACTACAGTCTCAAGAATGAACGCATGCTTCCAATGAAGAGAGATGAAGCGCCTATGCGACACAGTGACAAGAAAAACTTGAAGCAGAAAAATTACAGAAGGGAATAAGAACTGCTAATAAGCGTGAGCGGAAAAAATGTGGAAACGGCAAGTCAGAGATGAGAGCAAACATATCGATTATTTTGTGAATTTTTTCGCGCACGGATCCACTAGTAAATATGTAAACACAAACACACGACGGTGTCCATTATATTGGGCTTTGATTGCTTCTGGAATATGCTCGAGCTACTACATTTTCCATATCGCAACCGCGTTGCTTAGAAGATGTAGTTACTATTATCATTATGAGCGTGGTATGTGACAAACTTCACCTTGGATAGAGTTTTTGTTCCTGTCGTATATAATCCATTTCGCCTATGTTTTCCTTAGCTGAATTTCTTCGGTGCAGTTGAAACTTCACACTGACTAGAGGCTAAAATATTTTCAATTCACATTGCAGTTAAATATCGATCCTGATAGTACAAATAATAGCTGGTATCTAGGATACAGCACAAACTATTTCCGAGGAATTATTTTGATTTAACTATACATACTTTCTGGTGCTGCTTAGTTTTCGAGCATTTCAAAACTGTCATTCGTACTTCTACTTGCAAGAGGGAAATTTTGTTTTCGCAACCTCATTACGGTACAACTTACGTTACTTTAATGGAAGATCAGGCCTACAGTTAAGAGGCATATTTTAGAGTAAAACCCCTTATACAAGCAAAAACAATAAAAAGCTCATTTACAAAATTATTACCATAATTTTTGACAGCAGGGTGCTCTAGTGCCTTAAAGTTCCTTGTCTAACAAAACATATATTTTCAGTAATAGGTAGCAGTGTTCTACTTGTGTTTCCATCCTTATGTACATTACGCTTTCATATAGATACAGGAAAATAGGGTAACATGGATGCGATTTTTGGAGAGAAACTAGGTCATATTTGTGCTCTGACTTAAAATATATGTATATATGTTCATTTTGTTTAGCTACGATACGGATCCGATTGCCAATTAAGAATAAAGCTTCCGGTATGTGGAATTTTCACAGGTTTCCGCCAATCTATATTAATAGATGACGGCAAAAATTTCTTAATTAGGCTTTATGTTGTCCTTCCTGGAGGTGCGGGTTTTTCTGCAAAATAGGCATCATATCTGTCGGCTTGATCTTCATTTAAAGACACCAAAGTTGTGCCGTCATGAGCTTGCGAGAGCAAAACCTCCCTCCTACAAGAAAAGGGTCGAAAATCAGTCCAAAAATGCTCGAAAGTTGAGCAGCTGCTGTAAGCAAATGTAGTACAAAATCAGTGCTTAAACGATATCCTGGCTACCAGCAGTTAGCTGAACCTTCAGAATCGAAATTTGGAAGGAAATAATGTGACTCGAAATTATTTTGGCTTCTGTTCAGCATAAAGTTTCGACTGCCACGAAGACATTCAGCTACAGAAAACATAAGGAAAATGGATTACACGGGACAGGGATCCAAGATCATGCCTCCCTAATTGTTACTAAGAAATGCAGCTCAAAAATATGCGAAATAGCTTATTTTGTACAGTTGGATCAAAACTATCAAATATACAGTCACTCAAGCTACTACCACGCTGAAATGAATGTTCATAGCGAATAACAGTACTGAATTACTTCCAAAGCAAGCGGTCTTCAGAAAATGCAGTATTTCGATTTTCGACTATATGTCCCAGAAACTAATTAGATCACGAGAGCCACTGGTTAGAAGCCTAATCTTCAATAAAAAACAAACCACCAATGTAACTGTTACTTATGTTATCATAGCTAGTAATTACAATTAAACGTTTCGGGACCTGATCCCATCACCAGTATATCTGAAACAGAGACAAATATATCTTTGTTCCTACTATATGTAAGTAAGTATAAGTACAAAATGCACAGAAAAACTAACTAAAATGAATAAGAAAGTAAAAGTTTAGCTTTTTGTAATAAACAGGGGGTGGGAACTATTTTGGTCAGTAAGAGGTTTTTTTTTTAAATATGCAGATACTCGAAAATTCTGAAATCGGAAGGGTCCTCCCAATACAAAAACAAGTTAAGACAAGACTGTGGAAATGAACAGTTTTTCTTTTCAGTTCCATACTTTGGAACCCAAGTCAAACAAAAATTGCGTTCTTTATTTTAGCAATAATGACTTCAAAATCATCTTAGGTAATAGCTACTCAATAAGAACATGTTTTTTCCTGAATAAAGACCAGCTTCTTGCCGATATGCAAAAATCTCTCGCGTGTTAATTCGGTTGCGCTCAATGTGCATCGAGCTACATTGGTAGCAGATGTGGTACGCTTCGCACGAGAGTATTTGAGCATATGGGCAGGAGCAGTCCCATTGCCTACCGTGCGCCTGCATGGTGAACAGTGCAGTAGTCCAGTACAAATGTCAAATTTCAAGATTTTACGTCCTTGTCCTGACACTTCCGATCTAAGAATTTTAAAGTCCTTGTACATTTAAAAAAAACAACCACCTCCTGATGACCAAAATAGTTCCCATCCCCTGTTTATTGCAAAAAGCTAGATTTTTACTTTCTTATTCGTTTTAGTTAGTTTTTTTGGGGAATTTTGTACTTATATAGTAAGGATAAAGATCAATTTGTTTCAGATATACTGATGATGGGATCAGATCCCGAAACGTCTAATTTTAATTAGCTGTAGTCATGAGCCTATACATTTTCCCTTCCTGAGATCATTATTACTAGCTATGCTAACATTAGTAACAGTCACATTGCAAGGTGCTTCGTTTTTTATTGTCCCAGAAACTACATTTACTATCCTAATTCAGGGCTGAAATTTCATGGCATCTCATCTTGTTATTCAGTAGCTGAATTTTCTCCTATCTAATTCCTTAAGAGCGCGACGGAGAGAAGGCGCAACCAATGGAGCAAGCTGGCAACCAAACAAGAAAGCAACTAACTAACAAACAACTCAATATTATTATACAATGGATTCTACTAGTAACACCATCGTTACATGCATAACATCCATACTTACCTCCATTCGCCCCATCGTCATTTACGCTATCAGTTTTTCATAGGAGAAAATAAAGCTTCATAAATACGGGTCTCGGGAGCAGTGGTCACTTCTTAGCAGCTACTCTTCACAGGTCGTAGGTATGCAATCTGACTTGGGATCTACTTCTACACTTCGTAGCCAATATAGGGGTCCTTAAGGTGTGCAAAATTTGCACATCCTAACTAGAGGTTCATAATTGCCATAATTAGGTTCTGATATTTATGGCCGAGACATAACCGTTTGTTTCCAGCGTGACACAGAGTGCCAGATAAATACGCAATCCCGTAATGTATAATAACTAGTGGACCAGGGCGTGAAAATGAAGATAAAACATTCATGGCTGTTCTTGCCTGTGGTACTTATTCTGCTGCAATGGAGGCATTACGCTAGCAGACGTGATCTTCTATTTAATAAACTAAACTTGTGATCGATGCCAATTAAAGTTCGGCGCAGCAAAGTTCTGTGCTTTCAACAAAAATTACGAATTTTAAACTTGTTTTGCAGCCAAGCAGCGCCAAGAAAACGAAGATCAACCTATTGAATTTCTCGGTAACGTTCAGTACCGTAATCTTGGATATAGGTAGTGACCACATCAAGATTGAAATTTCGTAATAGCCAAGATTTAAAAATAAATGACCTTTGCTCTGCGTTAAGTTCCATCGGCTACGAAGAGCTGCAGCTCACGAACAATTCACATGCAGAACAGATAATGAAAGACGGAAAAGCTCTCGAAAACAAAACACTAACGACTCGCAGGATTCGTGATACAATGCAATCAACAGAAACGAATTGAAATGCAAGCAGAGCTCATTTCATCAGCGAAGGAACTACTTTAAGATGAATGTTATAATTTTTTTTTCAAACTGGATTTTAATGATAAAAGTATATGTACTATCTAAACAAATCACTGAAGACACTAATTACATAGAGCTGAATCTTGAAACTGTGCACACCTATAGCTGCGTGATTCATTGTAAAAGTTAAGAGGATATATCACACATTGAAAACTAGCTCTAATAGTTGACATACATATAATGCTTTATTATAGTTGCTAAGTCGACATAGCGATAATAAGGCGACAAGGTTCTGTCGCCTTTAAGTCTGACGGGTCAAATCTAAAACGGTAGACTTAATACAAAACATTCTTAAGCCCAAGTAACTAAAAACTGCGCATTTCTAGGCAGATAAATAAGAAAACGAGCCTTCCTTGAACCACCACCAACGGCACCGTTACATCCCGGAAGAACGAACAAACTGACCTGTGTAAGGTTAGGAAAGGTAAGATTAGAATTAGCTAATGTTCAAACAAGCTAATTTTCAAGGGATATTCATTAAGAACGTTAGCGGAACCAGTTCTTGCTTTTCCCCAACCTTACACGGGGGTATAATACCGAAGTAAATGCACCAGTGTCGCCCTAAGCTACACGATACACAAACAAACATATATATACTGTAGCTGTAGGTGGATTGCGGGATACGAACCCGGGACTCGTAATACCATCCCTGACGGAGCATAATAGACAAGCATGCAGAAAGCAAAGTACTGCAACCTGCCCCGCTCCTCCATAGCGAGATCTTAACCTACGATGCTTACCTCTTATATTGAAGCTCACGTTTTTAAGATATAATTGCTGATTTAATTAAATTCAGTAATGCTTCACTGATTTCTAATATAAAATAATTTTTTTGCGTGCCATTTAGCGAAACGAAAGAGTGCGCTGCTCAGCTGAAGCAGAGAGCCCTCATCTTTTAGACAATTAGAGTTGGCCGCTGTAACGTATCATTAAGCAGCATATTATTAATGAAAGTATTCTCGGTGAAGAAAGGTCGTAATATATTCTTTACAGTCATTTTGAACCACTGAAATGACAAATTTGAAATCGAATAATTGCAAACGACCGAAGCACTTCCAGCGGGAGCATGGATACTAAATTTTAATGCCTTCCCACAGTAAAGCTTTATTACTCTGAGCTCATATTCCGCAAATTGAGTAGATGATAAATGAACGAAGAGATCAGAACCATGAAGATGAGTAAGAAAAATGGGGCTTTCGTTGAGATAATTATTTTTTGCCTCTATTTCATAACGCACGGGCCACTAATGCATCACATTATAGTTGGTAACCAGCCAGGGCCTCTTTACTGAAAAACTAACAATGAGGGATGAGTTTAGATAGAAAATCTATATCAATATGCTAATAAAACTCGGGGAAAATCTTGCTTGTTTATTTGCTTGCTTGTATATCACCGTCCATACATTCTTTGCTATCAGTAGTATAAAATAATTTGCATCGTTTTTATTTATTTACAAATTTATTTATATTTTTCCTGTCACGCTCTATGGGAATAAGATATTAAGAAATGCGAGAACTGAAGAGCGCGGTGCGGTATTTATGATAGAGTCATAAGATTGGGCAAAGTTGACGGCAGTATACAAGTTTTATGTATGTATATATATATATATATACCTGTACTTGGGAGAAGAAGAGGACACGGTAGGAATAACATATAAAGACTATGTATACTAACGAACAGCTAACCAACAATGAGCTTCACCAACATGAGCTCTTACGACGAGAACTTTGTAGGTTAGGTTCGCAAGGACTGGTTCGTCTAATATACTAAAATACGTTCTAAAACACTTTAAAACACTAATAAACAGTATATTAGACGAACCAGTCCTTGATTACCTAACCTACAAGGTTCTCGGGGTAAGAGCTAATTGGGAAAGGCTTCTGTATTAAAGTGGTGGTGGGTGACAGATTCTAAAACGGGTTTTACTATCGAGAAGACGGCGGAGCGGTCCGTAGATTTTTTTTTTCACGTCCTCTTTACCTAGCGATAGATACCCCAAATACATAACGAGGACATGTTCCCATTTTTGTCATTGTGAAGAAGTACCCTTCTAAGCACGTAATATATACATAAATGTCATCTATGCGTCCCAACTAGTGGAATATAGATATCTGTAATAGGCAGAAGACGAGGACACGGTAGGAATAGCATATAATGTCCCAATGTGCGTTTATTACTTATCGTCAATCTTTGATTTGTCTTACTTAGCGTCAATCTTTATTGACTACGCTGAGTAAGGCCAATCAAAGATTGACGCTATGTAAGGCTAATCAAATATTGACGCTATCTATAATAATAATAATAATAATAATAATATGCTTTATTAGGTACACACATGGAATGGTACACAGGAGACAGCTTAATACTAAAGTTGCATTAGAAACTAAGATCAGTTAATTCTATCATTATTAACTACACTGCATTGCGGCCCATTG
>LQNS02015106.1:9951890-9995550 GCA_001587735.2 Parhyale hawaiensis
TAAGTATTAGCTATTGGAAGAAAGTCTACTTATTGACGTTGTATGAACGAAAATACAATGAGTGCCTGATAAAATATTTTTTTTTACGAATTAACCACAAAAATTGCACTCTCTGGAAAAATCCATAATAATTTGAACACTACTGTAGATACCTGTAATAGGGAGAAGAAGAGGACACGGTAGGAATAGCATATAATGTCCCAATGTGCGTTTATTACTTATTATCAATCTTTGATTTGCCTGACTTAGCGTCAATCTTTATTGACTACGCTGAGTAAGGCCAATCAAAGATTGACGCAATGTAAGGCCAATCAAAGATTGACAATAAGTAATAAATGCACATTGGGACATTATATGCTATTCCTACCGTGTCCTCTTCTTCTCCCTATTACAGGTATCTATATTCCACTAGTTGGGACGCATAGATGACATTTATGTATATATTACCTGTTTAGAAGGGTACTTCTTTACAATGAAGAAGTACCAATCAAAGATTGACGCTAAGTAAGGCCAATCAAAAATTGACGGGAAGTAACGAACAGCTAACCAACAATGAGCTCTTACTCCGAGAACCTTGTAGGTTAGGAAAGCAGGACTGGTTCTGCTAAAATCCTATAATACGTTTTATAACACTTTAAAACACGTAAAATACAGTACACTAGACAAACCAGATATTGCTTCCTAACCTACAAGGTTCTCGGTGTAAGAGCTCATTGGGAAGGGCTTTTGTACTAGGGTGGTGGTCGGTGGAGGTGGTGGGTAGCAGCATCTAAGCGGGCGTTTACTATCGAGAAGACGGCGGAATGATTCGTATATATTTTTTCACGGCCTCTTTAAGTAGAGATAGATACCCCTATTCGAGGGAAAGACGTGTGCTCAATTCCGTCGTTGTGAAGATGTCCCCTTCCAAGAATATAATATATACATGAATGTGCTCTTCTTCTCCCAACTAAGGAATA
Organism: Parhyale hawaiensis; assembly: GCA_001587735.2. Taxonomy (NCBI): domain Eukaryota; kingdom Metazoa; phylum Arthropoda; class Malacostraca; order Amphipoda; family Hyalidae; genus Parhyale; species Parhyale hawaiensis. The sequence continues at coordinate 9,952,850 of LQNS02015106.1, forward strand.
TACAGTGCGTTACCTTTGATTATGCAAATACATTTTTTTACTTATTTTTCAAGATAAGGACTCTTACACTCGCTGTGATGAGCAATTGATATATGAACTGCACTCTATTATATGATGGCGGAAGTAGTGCTTACATGAGCTTCATTCAAAAAGGAAAAAAAAAAGAAGAAAAAATAATTTTCAATAATACTCTCGTCAAGTCGAGTCTCTAACTATATCCTTCAACTAACGCGAAGTGAGGACTTAGCGGCACAACGCAGACCCCACCATTTTGTTACTTAGATTATTATTAAATAATTTTCAAGATAAGTGTCAAACATTTAAAATGTTAATGATAAGTTGGTGCACAGGTATGTTGTACCTATAAAAACAATTAGAGAAAATAAAACGGAACCATTTCCCACGTTTTGGCAACACTTGCTTAACACACGGGGTTGTGCTGTTACGCCAGATTATGCAACATCACTCTCTAGTCAACATGGGCAAGAAAAGCGGTCTAACCAGTGAAGAAAATATCAAAGTGACCTCGTTGTTGGCTTCTGGTATGACAACACTCGAAGTTTCCAAGGAATTGCAGCGTGATCACAGAATAATTAGGGCTTATGCAATTAAAGGTAAAGTCAACCGGAAAACTCCGCATAGAGCCTCTACGAGGAAATTGACTGATCGGGATATGCGACATTTGAAGGTTACTATGGCTAGAGAACAACTTTCTACACGTGAGGCGATATTTGAAGACGCTGGAGTCCCAATGCTAAGCAGAAAGATAAGATGTGAGGTCCTGCAGAAGCTAGAGAAAGTGAAAAAGGCAATTAAACGACCACTTCTAACAATAACTAATAAAGAAAAGAGGGTCAAATGGGCTGAAGAGAACATGGAAACTGATTTCTCCAATGCCATATTTATTGACGAATGCAGAGTCACTCTTGAGGGTCCAGATGGACGGGCGTCTGGATGGGTCCTCCATGACTGACCTCACCAAACACGGCTTAGGCGTCAACAAGTTGGTGGAGGTGTAATGTTTTGCGCCATGATAGTAGGTGACACCGTTCTTGGTCCATTTGAAGCGGCAGAAGGAGTTAAACTGATTGCAGAAAGGTACTGCCAGTTTCTTGAAGCCAACTAGATTATATGGCTTGATGACCAGACTATCGTACACAGATTCAAATTGATATTTGAGCACGATACGCTCTCTCACACCGAGCACGGTACACTGCTAACTGGCTTGCGGATGGAGGAATAAAATCAAAAAGGATTATGACCTGGCCAGCGAATAGCCCCGATTTAAATCCCATGAGAACCTCTGGGCAATGATCAAAAGGAAGGTCTATGAAGGTGGTCGGCAGTTTTCGAGCAAAGTAAGCCTGTAGAATGCAGCAACAACAGCTACAGATTCTTTCCACCATCTGTAACATCAAACCTGACAGTCTGTTGATAATCGCCTTATACAAATCATGAAAAATGGAGGTTGCCATGTTCAAAATTAACTCGTTTTCTTTACCACTATTGAACACTTATTTCAGTGTTTATTTCATTGTTTTGGCTATAATTTCTTTGTTTGGACGTTCAATAAAGATAGTCCTGTTCACTTGTATATATTTCCTCTTCATGACGTTTTTAGTACCATGTTGCATAATCTGAGGCAACAGTAAAAAACACGTAAATAAGCAAATTGTATGATAAACTAAGGAAATGGCTAAATATTTATTTCATAAGCGTTGTTTATATTTGCAACATAGCCATACATTTTGTTAATATTGATTTTTCAAAGTTAGACACTTATCTTGAAAGGTAAAGTAAAAAAATTGTATTTGCATAATCAAAGGTAACACACTATACAAATAGTATGCCCGGAAAAATCTTTACCGGCAGTAAAATTACATTAATAAAAGAGCTAAGGGTTTTTAAAGTATGTTGTAACCATACTACTACATGTCTTTATTATTCAGGTATTATTCAATTCAATTTACTTCTTCATGAAACATCTATTGTGATAAAACCTAGTACTAAGAGACACGATGAGGCAGTTCAGTTTTGAAGAGCGAGTTTTCATGGTGGAATGCTACATTCAAACTCGTAGCCCAAATGATGTTACCCTGCAATTCCAGGGAAGTTTCCCCATCGCAACTCACCAACGAAGGTCACTGTTTTAAGCAACTACCAGAAGTATCACCTGTTCGTGACCGGCTGCAACAGGAACAAGGGAAATTTTTTTCGGGTCGTTGCCTCATGGCGAGAACAGCTGAGAAGGTGCAACGGGTCCGTGAAATTTTGGAAACTGATCCAAGAGTTAGTGCTCGCCGCAACCCGTCTGGATTACCCAAGTCTTGCTCCACTGAGACAACCCAAGTAGATCTCCGCTGGCAATCGTACATGATTCAGATCAAACATCAGCCTTTCCCCGGTGATTTTCAGAAACGACTTAATTTTTGCATTTGATTTTTTGAAAGACCCTATGAGTTCTCGAGGTTTTTTGTCATAGGAGACGAGGCTGCATTTTGGATGAATGAAATGATTACAACTACAAATGTGAGGTGTTATGCTCCGAAAGGGTATCCCACATTGGAACACACCTTTTTCGAATCAATGTCAATAGAAAAACATTCCAAGTGGATTGGCTTGTGCGGAAACGGGAAGCTCAGAGGGCCATTCTTTTTCCAAGGCTATGTTAACGGTGAAGCTTTTCTTCATATACTTAATGATGAAATCAACCCTTTCTTGGCGGAACATTATGTCCTCCACGAAAACTGCTTTTTCTTGAGAGCACGGTGGGCGCAAGACGGAGCTCCGGCTCATCGCAGGATAATAATTGTGATGGAACGTCTTCAGCAGATGTTTCTGGACCTCAAAATTTCGCTGGGTCGTGATAACGAGTGGCCGCCTAGGTCACCGGATCTAACTCCTGTTGAATTTTTCTCTGAGGTTACCTCAAAAGCAAGGTGTTCCTCACTCCACCAGCAAACCTTGCAGATTTGGGTCAAAGGATCACGATGGAACCCGCTCCACGGGATATGATCATCCGAGCCCTTGCACGAAATGAGGAGAAGAAAGAGCTTAACTTTGCATCCGTAACGACGGAGGACATCTCGAGGGGCGCTTCAGACGACCTGACGAAGTGACACAATATAACATTCTCAAATTGGATGCTGTAACTTGATAATGTACATGTGTTTTTGCAAGAAATTAGTTCAATAAAAGGCTCTTTTAGTTATGATATATTGTTATATTAGTGCCGGTAAAGTTTTTTCCGGACATACTGTATATGAATCTGAGCTCGGCTCCATCAACGTGTTCGTAAATGTAAAGGTGCTACTCTAACTGCAACGGGGACTACATCATATATAGATCTTTGCTTAAAGGCAAAGTATTAAATTTTCCTTTGAAGGGCCTTTTGAAGGCTTGATAACAAAAGAAAATGGGAGGTTTTGATAAAGTACTAAGTTTCTACCGTTATTTTTATGACGGCGTGTGCCATTAGTTATACAAAGGGAATAAATTTAACTCTGCATATCAGCGGCTATTGATCATGATTGCGTGCATTCATGATCGTCTCTTTTGCTGAGATTCTTCTCCCTCTATTTTTCTTCTCTTTTCCCCAGTTTTTTATATCCTACTAACATAATGGCAATAGCTCATAGAGGGCCGAGGCGTAAGTTCCGGTGTCTCTTTGAGAACGGGCCTCTTGGTTCGTCTACTGCCGCCTAGCTAATCTAAATTGAGAGGAGATCGGAGGAGCTCGCTATTATGCTAGGAGCGTGAAGATTTCAAAATATAATTCTTCAAGTTGCTAATTCACTTCATCGCTAATGAGGAAAAGTTCTGTAACCTCAGCCATATTTTTATTTCAGAAAAATATCCATATCTCTTTATTTTGATACCAACATATATGAAGAAATTAGGATACTTCGATGCAAAAAAAGACTGTGACAATCCTAATTTAATAAAACGCCTGTTGTATTTATTTCGTGTCCGCTTCTTGAGAAATAAAGGCCAAAGTTTCAGCACTTCAGTTAGGCAGATATTTGAGCTTGAAAGGTAGTATTACGTCTACGGTACGCTTATGGGGCAGTGACACAGTTATTTCTTCCAGCTTGCTGTCATTCTTTTGACGGAGCAGTTTTTGCTACAAAAGAAGGCTTATCCTTCGGTAAACTAGGATACGCGGCGGAAAATTTAATTAATTTAGTAAAGCTTAGCTAGTTGCTAATGAAATATTTTTTCTGCAAGTAATCTATATAGAGGACGATTGTGCTGCTTAGATGCATTGAAAGAGAGAGCACTCATCTCTTATGATAATTTTAGTTAGCCGTTGCAACGTATCCTCCAGAACTTTGTTGTAACGAAAGTATGTTAAATGAAGAACGGTTTTCACAAATTCCTCGCTGTCATTTTTGACAGTGCGGGTACTCCAGCAATAGTAAGAAACAACAACGATTAAACAAAAAGAAAAATCATTTTAGGATAGATTTTTAGCGACTCAGTGGGTCGCGGGCGGTTTAGTTTTAAATAAAGCTGAAGCTACACTATGTTCACCGTAGTGGTGATAAAAACAAAAAGCAGCCAGGAACATGTAGTACGTCAAGCAGAAAATGCCACCGTGTATAGGAAAGGAGGGGGAGGAAGACCAGAAAAAAGTATGACAGAGGAAGGAAGCAAGTTGGAATGGAAAACAGCTTGTCACAAAGGCGTATCTGAGGCTGCTAAGACCTTGGGGACCAAGGGAGTCCTCTTCGAGCCCAGACTCCTCATAACACAGGATGGGTGAGCGTAACTAACCTATAATGAAGAAATAACCTGCAGCCTGATAAGCAACATGAGATATCCGGTAGGACAACTGAAAAATTGAAAAGACGAAGTGCAAAAAAAAAAAAAAATCATAAAATCTATAAAAAGTAGGGTAGGTTCCATTAGGAGCGCTACTCCCTTTGGCAGAGAAGAGACCGCGCGCTCTCAATGAACTTTCCTTTACCATCATCTTCCAGCAATGAAGCGTCCGCCGGTTTCCATGCCAAACTATTTAACCTATTACAGTATGCATAGATTACGCCATGTGAGCTATACGCAGAATAGAATAAACGAGGGGTAAGTCAAATAACTTCTTGGAGGGAGCAATCTACAGAAAGGCCCCTTGCACCGGCGAGTCAGGTAAGCTGAAGCCTATTCTCTAGCAAGATTTCTATGTTCCTTGAACATCAAACGGCAGGAACATTCTGATCATTAATTTGGAGAATAACTCGGGGCGGTGGCAGGTGACGGAATACTAATGGTCTCGTGGCAGTCTCAACCATTAGTAATCTGAACCGAAGCGCCAGTCGAGATCTTCTGGTGCCTTTAGAGCCCTCCGCTGCTGCTGCAGCCTGCGCCGCATGCCCTGACGCTGGAGCGGTTAGCTGCTCCTTGTGTTGTCTTGATACTTAGATAAATCTTTGGTAATTACATACCGTCTACATAACTACACACAACGCTGTCTAAAGAGAGTAAAGGAAGGGGCACGTAAAGTATATCAAGGGAAACGGCAAACTTGTGCATTGAGGAGGATGACAATGTACGTGAAGAAAACCGCAGAAAGAAAGAAAAATATCATACCGTTCGCAAGAGTTTGAAAATGAGTTCATGTTATAGCTCTGGCACTACTTTAAGCCCTCTGGTCCGCAGCATAGCTTACGATAGTAGTATTTAGGGCCTCTACTACACAGCAATAACTGGACTCGAAGAACAGGAGGAGGACTGAGAGGCTATGCACTACGTCAGCTATACCGCAGAATCGCACAAGAATGGAAGTAATAAACAGGGAAAGGACGGGCAAACCTAACTTACTTATCTTAATGGCTCATGGTCTATCCCATGCTCCTGAGAGGAGCTTGGAAATAGAGAGGTAGTGTGAACAGAAGAAGAAAATTTACTGGATGTCTTCGTGGGGACCGAGGTCGACTCTCAATAGTCCCAAGGACTGGCGATCCCGAAGGACGTAACGCATTTTTCGGTAAGTTCGGTCAAATTTGAGTTTTGGCGCCTGTATTGCCCGCACTGGACTATGCATGCGGTGGGTGAGACAGCACCGTCCAGCTGAACTTTGTCGCACATTCCAGGGCCTTCAAACTTGTATGTGGCCTAGTTTGGCGGTGTGCAAACGGAGTGTATCCTTTTTTGCTGGCCACACAGGGGTAATTCGAGCCTTTTGCTTGGGGAACATTTCAGCGTAATGCATTTCATTCACCGCTACTCGCCGATCGGTGCAGATGAGTTGATGGGGCGCACTTTGTTTTCCAGGGTGGTGGCTGTGAATGGGCGTCCGGAGCGCAATTTGTCGTTCACATCCCTCTCACCACTCTCAAATCAACGAACCCATCCCCTAACTATGCTGACAACTACATCGGCTTTGTAGACGTTCACCTGGCGCCGGTGAATGTTGACTGGTTCAATTTTTCTGCATGAAGAATTCAATGATGCGTCTCTGCTTCTGACGTACGTCCATGATAGGGATTGCTTTCTTGAATGGTGCGCAGACGAACGACATCTTCGCTGATTCCGATGGAACAATATTGTGGATAGATTCAGCTTGCGGCGAAATGTTAATGCACACACAGCAGCTAAAGCAACTTGCGGTGGCAATAATTACTTAATTAATGAAACCCATTTATTTCACATAGGCTATGTATGTTGTGTCCAACATGGTGTGGGCACAGCACTCTGAGGTTTTCTTTCTTAATGCTAACGTAAGAATAATACTAAACAATAACATAAGAGAGAATTAGCATCTTGTTTGTTGAGAGTTCTTCGCACAATGCCTACAAGTTATTATTATTATTAAAACTTCACGCTTGAGCTTCCACTGACGGGTAATACAACCCAAATGAAGCAACTTGCAACACCGGGAAGCCCAAAACGCTGCTAAAGGAAATCCAGCAAAAAAAACATCAACAACTGATTTAAGCGCCTGCAGGCCTATACGACCAAAAGCCGATGCCAGCAACAAATTTCAAACCCTAGCCGACCAGGGCACGAAGCACCGACAGAACTGAATAGTTCGACATCCGACAGCCTCCAAAGTGAAAGAGTGCGCTCCGCACGCAGCACGAGTCTTTCTCTCAAAACCCTTGAGGGCAGGGAGAGAAGAATACAACCAATGCCTCTCATTATCGCACACCTTATAAAACATGCATAGCTCTGCTACTCTTCTCCTGTGGGACAGGCTCACTAGATCATTATCAGCGCACAGCCTGCTGGCTGCACTAACAAGTCGGTCTAACAGACGCAAGTGAGTGTCATCAGCTGAAGCCCAGACTGGTGAGCAATACTCCAACACAGGCAGCAAAAACGCATAAAAACAGTTACGGGCTACCTGACTATCACCAAACACGGAATTCAGCTTACGCAGGAGTCCAATCTTAGTGGAAGCGCGTGACACCAACCTCCTAATATGCGGCTCAAAAGTAAGCTTCTCATCAAAGACAACACCAAGAATCTCCAAGGAGCTAGACTCCCGAAGCAAAGTGTCATCAATCTCCAGTTGGGGATGCCGGGGTACAAGTATCCGAGACCGACTGCTAATCATTGACTTGGTCTTACTAGCATTCAGCTTCATACTGCAGGCCGAGCACCATGCGCTAATGTGTGACAAATCCCTACTCAGAGAATGAGCGACAGCATCACGCAGGCGAGGAGCAGGTATCACTGCCATCAAAGTGGAATCGTCTGCATAGTTGATCAACGTGTTTTCGAGTGAAGAGAACATGACACTAGTATAGAGAACAAACAACAGCGGGCCAAGCACACTGCCCTGAGGGACGCCAGACACCACCCCAACTGAGGCGCTCAAAACGCAGTCAACACACACACTCTGCGTTCGCTCTGAAACAAAATCGCGAATGATTAACAAAACCCAACCACCCACGCCAAAGGACTCCAGCTTGTATAATAGACCCCTGTGGTTAACAGTGCCGCACCATCCCTGAAAATGACGGGAGAAAAAATTAAACAATAAAAAATGGTGGTGGTTTTCAATTTTTTTTTTTCATGTTTTTAATTGTTTTATGTGAAAACCACCATCATTTTTTATTGTTTAATTTTTTCTCCCGTCATTTTCAGGGATGGTGCGGCACTACTTAGCCTACAGTTTAAGCCTATGCACGGCTATCTAGCACTGCTATTTTTCACACAGGATGTTCTCTAGTGCCAAGTGGACGGCTACTAGCATAGTGGAAGGGTACTCGATATGCTACCCTTTAGTTAATTAAACGTTTTCTGTTGGAATACATACCTGTAGATAGTGGTATCGGCAAGCACGGTGTGCTGTATTCTTTTTGTGTTGGATTTGAATGCTTTATGATTTTCTTACTCGGGGTGAATTAGCCAAAAGTTCCCGTTTTTCCACCCCCTTGCATAATATGAAAAGACTAGAATTGTTCTCAGACATATTGCGTTTCCGCTCATATTATATTCTGCACTGGAACTTCCAAACCTGCGTGTTTGTAACCAACGTTGTGAAATTAGACGCCCCCACATATTATTGCTATACAGGCGATATCATTCAGTTGTAATATAAAACTAGTTTTACACGGGTGATAGTAATATACATACGCATATCTCTCGAGCCGTGGCCGAACTTTGATTGGCAGATATCAGTATCAGTAGTACACGTAGTTTTCATCATATGAGAGTTCTGGTTGTGCGAGTTTGCTTATAATAATTCAAATGGACAGTTGATAGAAAACTTCGCATTTATCCGGTTTGTGAGTCGGGTGGGCCGACCCGAACCGAGTGCGACCGACCGACAACCTTCGTTGCCGCTAACAACGTAAAGGCCTCTACTGAGCTATTCACGCTGCCGCACCACGGCTTGAGCTTGCGCAAACTTGAACTGATAAAACTGGCAAAAATCTCAGTCGCTACTGCAATTTTTACACTATAGCAAGTGCTAGTGGTGAGCTGCGGCGGCCATCACCGTAATTATTCCTGGACACATTTCTATTGAAGGTTCGGTTGAAACTGAAACAGAAGCACAAATATGCGAGAGATGATCAACAAGAAGATTTGCGTTTCAGACGGCAAAAATACAGCATGTTGAATGTATGTCCTGCAGTCGACACCCCTCAGAGTCAGTGTCATATGCCCCGAGTTTACTTTCATATGCAGCGAAAACACAGGACGTCCTACCGAAAGGAGAATAGTCTGCAGCGGGCATAATGCTTGTTCATACCGGAACCATTCGAAGCTGGGATGTTTCAGAGTGAAGAAAGCACAAATCTCCACTTGTGCTACATAGACTTGATAAACCGCTTTAGTTTGCTGCTTACTATCTTTTACTTTTTCATGCGATGCAACAGAGGTTGATTAGAGAAACACTCAGTGAGCGTATACTGCTGCCAAGCAACGCAACGTTAGTGGAAGATTTAATTTGGCCTTGAAACCAGAATTTTCTTTTGATCGACACCAATATTTGATCATTTGTTCCTTTTAGTATTACTAATAATTTCTCCAAATTTCATGAAGATCCGTTCCTACCTATTTAGGTTATGTTGCTGAGAAACATGAAAAATACGGAGACAGACAAACAGATCATCAAACAACATTCCCATCAATTCACGCAAGTTTCATGAGGATCCATTCACAACTGTTTGCGTAATGTTGCTAACAAAAACAGGCAAACAAACAAACAAATGGTTGCATGGATCTTCACCAAAACTTAATCATCTGTTTCTGTTAACGTATTTAACAACCTCTGTAAATTTCATGAAGATCCGTCCGTTGGCTAACTTTTGGGTTATCTTGGTGGGAAACAGACAGATCGAGACGCTAACAGCGAGACAGACCAACTTCGATAAAATCATAACCTCTTTGACGGAAGAAGTCAAGCAACCAAGAAACTTTGTCATCGTTCACCCTATTAACACTACTTGCATCGCTTGACTATGACACGAATATTAAATCGTAACACAGGAATAACATGCACAAAATTTTCGATCGCACAGCGAACAATAATCCTGCAAAAACAGTACGTCTGAGTTTATGTCGATGAAGCTACCTACAGCTGGAGCTCAGTGTCGCTTTACCGTACAAGCTCACAATACCTCTAGGCCCGGTCTATTGTCAAAGAAAAAGGAGTAACTTGCTCGATAGTGATTACAGTCTTGAGTACTAATGTATACCAGCCCTTCTCTCCTAACATAAGCTGCCTTTCTTATAGGCATAGCACTATTTGATACAATGTAAATAGAACCATGCTATAAGAGAAAGGGTTAAGGATAATGTTGTCTGAGAATGTATTTTCAAACAAGTCAATGAACTATTAGCTGCATTTTGATAGGAGATGGTAGAAGATTTTTCAAAGAAGTTAGGCACAGTAACATTTAGATTTTTATTTTGCAGTGAGAGTCGTTCTGGGTTGCAGAACTGACTGGTAGGCCTCACGCAGGTACTTCAAGTTATTCAAATGCTCTTGTCACCCCGGCAAAATCATTACCTCTTCAGAGAATTGTTAACTATAAAAGATGCGATAAGGAAATGGAAGAACTTAGCAAACCGGACCCACATGCTCGCCCCGGCCAACATATAAACAACATACAGCGCGGGAGTTGAGGACATCCGGGTTTATCTTGCCGTATTGGAGTCTCTGAAATGCTGCCGTTACTTCTGCAGTAATCTTCTAAGTTAAATTAAGCAAGGGCTGATGCGACAACAACAGTCTCAACTCGAGCCCTTTTGCCTCCGCTGATGCCCTGTTCAGGAGATCAGGACGACCGCCGTGCCAGCGGGTGCTGTTCGAAAATCGTAGTCTTTGCACGGACGCTGCAAGCTCTGCTTCACGAGGAGATGACGGCACACAAAGTTTCTCAGAACTGCCCATTCTCGATTATAGGCAACATATGCTATGGGAAAGGAATGCTATGGGAAAAGGAAAAAAACTCTAAAAATGCGGAGTAACTTTCTTGAAAAAAGACGCGTCCTGAGATTTGGGGAATGGTAGGACGTGCATGAACTTTACATAGGGGTCATAATGTGCTTCCGGCAGCTCATGGAAAATTCCTTTCATCGGCATTTTGAACGACAGGAAGCACCTACTAGTCTTTAGTGCTGGGAACGTTTCATAAGAATTCTGAAAATTTCATAAAAAGGATGTTTACATTGGCAATCGTTTACAATCTCTACAGTCAAGGCGTGAATGTACAAGAAACTAAAAGTAAAAGACATACTGCATGTCAGTAATAAATCGGTAATCTAGGAATGAATGAGTATAAGGCATGAATAAAAGCAGTAATCTTGTAAAATAGAGGAATAATTGAAAAACTATCATTACGAATCGAGAAAAGTTGAAAGAGGCAAAGTGGGTAACAAGAGTCAAACGTTCCGAATTCATATACTACTATTTGGCTAAGGTACACGTTCGATTGAGTCATCAAAGACGATATAAGCAAAGCCCACTGATTTTTGACTTCACCGGAAATGTAAGCAGGAAGTTTGGTTTCTTCACTTTAAATCGTGTTGCAGATGCTGGAAGCAGCCCAAGTATGGGCATGATCGATTGAGGTCTAATAATAAGTTTTGAGGCTTGACTTCTAAGAAACTGCGGGCAGACGCTTTGGCTTTTCCAGTTGGAAAAGCGTTGCAAGTGTTAAAAGCAACGCGATTACGTTGAATGCCTTGATAGCTTGGAGCGAGATTGAGTTCTGAAAGTATCAAGCGTAACCGATTATTATTATATATTTGTTTAACCTCCGTAGTCCAACTCAGGCGTTTCAACAGAGAAACTACTTGTGCAGTATTCAAATACCGCATGTTGGGTAGGAGTGGTGGCCACGTGCGCTACTACGGGCAGGGAAACAAGGCGGAAAGTATACTAGGAGACACTCAAGTGGTCGGCCCCGTTTGTGTCCTTCCACACGAGAGAGACTAGAGATGTCCCGCGTACCAGGTCGGCTATCTCAATCGACAGCCCACCTCGAGAAACAGTACAGTAAAAATAGTGAACCTACCTAACTATACAAACCTAACCTCGTCAGCAGGAGCTGCGGCCAGCTGCAACGTCCCCTGCGAAGAGGCACTTGGGACCTTTGGGTTCCTGGAGCCCAAATATATTGTGGCAGGGATACGCGTAACCGATTGAAGGCCCATACCTAAAGCTCTACTCACCAGGTTGAAGCCAGCGTATCTGCCTGAAGCGTCGAACAGGTGAAGCCTCAGAGGCTAAAATCTGGTGCCCAATTTAGTATGCCCTATACAGAGTCGACTGAAATTACCATTTTACGGAGTAAGTTCGAGTTTTTGGAAGTCTTTCCGGGAATGAACCATAGTCAGCGCCTGACAAATTAACAAATCGAAACCAGGGCACCTGGCTAAAGATTACGACAAGTCAAGCCCTAATGTCTTCATTTTGCTGCCCCCCCCCCCCAAGCCAACACGCTTTAAGTCACCGAGGCCCACTGAAAGAAATTAAATCAAAGAATTATTCCCCCTAGACCGGTGGTTCCCAAATTTTGCTATGCCTGCCACCCCTGGAAAACGTCTTGCATGTTCTCGCACCCCTTACAAAAATTACGTATACCCATATGATGATAAGTGACATTGATGCAGCTTTTGTGCCACAAATTTAAGTTAATCTGTGAATGATTGAGAAACAAAACAGAATTTCGCACCTCTGAAAAGGTCCTGACGCGCCTCTAGAGCGTACCATTCACCCAGTTTGGAATCTCTGCCCTAGGGCGATGAGCGAAACTCAATTATCTTAACCCTTATCCGTGACATTAAACATAAATTTTCAAAGGAATATTGACTATTAAAATTGTTTCCTGCAGAAAATGATGGGTGGTAAGCTGCTAACCTATCACCTATGACTGATCCTCTGCCCTCTCCCTGAAAGATGTTACAGAAGAATCGCAAATGAGAAATAATGCAAAGAAAACCCTATGCGGCACTGAGTGTTTGTGAATAATCGCTTGTTACTCCAGTTACATAGCGTACCTGTCGGTTCATGAGAATCACAAGTACAGTGGAATTCCTGACAGGTATATTGTTTCAGTTTCTGCAGGCTCCTCAGCTTAGATAGGGCAAGTTCTGCATCTCGCTTGTTTCCCCTACATTCGTTAATGTTTTCACGGAAACCATGAAGTTGTGCTATTGACAGCACTACCACAATTAAGTTAAATTACACCTTTCTGCTGGTTCATCAGTGAAGAATCTGCTACTGCTACAATTCTCGGTAGCCACAGTGTAAGTTTCTCGATTTTCTCGGTTGCGAGGGTCACCCATTCAGGAGTTCTGTGTATTTTGATAAATTTTCTTTTAGGATTTTAGGAGTTGGACAGTAACAGAGCATTCGAACAGTAGTAGAATCACAACGATTCAGTGAAAGACAATATCCATACATTCCGGCCAGGATGATTGCAGAATCCAAGGTGTAGTATACCTAATGCCATTAATACCTACCTTTCGAATATTTTGAGCGACGTTCAGGTGACATTATGCACTCCACCTGTCTTCTCCAGACGAGATGCTGCCGTCTGAGTTACAGCATATTAACGGAGTAGCTATATACTGTGCACTATAGAGACAGGTTGGCATATAAAACAATTTGCTGATCATTACATTGAGAAGCTTAAGTCTCCGTTTCCGTAACAAAGGTGAGATCACAGAGGAAGAGAAGGGACATATTATGGTCTGACGATAGACACGCAGAACCCATGCACGAGGATGTTCCCACACAGGATCAACGCTCATAGGAACAGCAAATCGGGAAAGAAGAGGATGAACAAACGAAAGTAAGATCAATAAGAATACAAAATCGAAAGAAGCGAAGTGGACAAGAAAGACAAACGTTCCAAAGGCTTAGCTAATGGCTGAGGTAACCTACACAATCCCTTAGCGATCGCTGCTCCCCGTAACCTAGGTTAAGCAATATTTTGTAATTGACAGGTTACTATTTAAATACGCTGAACCTAAGTAGGAGCGTACTGATATACTGTGTAATTTCTGCATAATAAACGCAAAATATGGGTGTTTAATATTCCAGTAACTAAAAGAAAGAGGGCAACACGTGCCGAAGGATATTATTCGGAAGTAAAAAACGAAATTAAGTTCAGTCTGACGCGTTCACACCAAAACACAATTCTATATTTGATGGGAATGCCATGCACTAATCTTGAAAACATACAGAGGACTTAATTCGCGACGATAAAGGGCTAAGGACAATAGTACTTGATATCTCGTGGACTGTTCGCTAAAAATTTTTGTACGTTTTATACACGTTTCAAGGAATAGATTTAACATGAACCTTGATATCTATGCTACTTAAATAAACGTTTTCTGCAACAAATTAGTTAATAATAAATTTAGCTAGACACGCAGTGCGGAAAGATGTTCTTCTAAGCCTTAATTACAAAAGAACACTTCCGTTGTAGCAGAGATGTCGTTTCTGACTGGCCTTAATAAGGTAAGCCGATGTTGTTTATAATTAGGCTAACCTTGAAGCGTGGACCTTACCACAGGAAATGTGGCTAATCCCTTATATGAAGTACACTTTGTTACCGAAGAGACAAGACGCGCTCATTATTCGCGAACTTCCAGGAGTTCCAGCAGAACTGACAATGCGACTCTTGCAAAGTTTACACGAGAACTTGAAAAAGAAACTCGTATATAATTATATTCACTGATATAGGCTGGAGCTGCTGACATGTCATGGCACCGTGCCTAGCGGGTGGACATAGCCATGGCACTGTGACACCAGGCAGAACTTCTTATGCTTGCTTCGAGCCGATAATTCTCCTGCATAACCGCCATTCCATAAGACCACGAGACCCCTCTCCCAGCAGACGCAACTGTACACGAAAACTCTTTCGTCAGAGTCGGTTCGGGATTTATGGATTTTGTAGAAAAAAAATCAATTGATAAAGAAAGATCAAATTTGATACTAAAATATTGAATTAGTTGTAAATTGACTGATATGACAAAATAAATTGATTTTTTTTTTTGTTTAAATGTCATCAATTGCCTTCCTATGTTTTGCTTATATTTTTATTCGATAATTAATGCAATTAAGTGGCTCAATCAGCAATGATTCACTTCCCAGAACTCAGAAATCTAGTTAAATGCAAAGATCTAGCACGAACAAGAATACCTGCGCCGCGGTCCCCACAAACGCGTGGTCGGTTGAAGTCATAGGTTACAATAAGTGAGATTATTCCATATGTACAGCGACCTTTGCGCATCAGTGGGTTTATTTATTTTCACTCCTCTTCAAGTGAAGACAAATTGCAGTAGTGCCATGGCTCTCATGGAACCGAGTAACTTGTAGTTTTGCAAAGTTAAGAGGTTATCGCAGTAGCGAGCTCCTGCGCGCCGTGTATGCTGGCGTGCCGGGAGCATTCCACAGGAATGAAGTTTGCTCGCAAGGTCCTCAAGAGTGAGGCAGCCGCAAGCCCGTGCCACCAATCAGGATGTCGTGACAGCTTCACAAGAGTCGCAAGGATCAATAAACTTTTCTGTTATGAGGAAATTACTCGTGGGCTGTAACTTCCAAGTCAGCAGATGACAGCCATAGCAGGGCTTCTTAATATTCAACTTACAGAAATTCATTTAAGCCTCTTTAGCCTAAGCAGAGGTGCTCCAAGAGGGGAAAAGGAAGGAACACGTATTATGTCGATAGAACCGTGAAACCCATGCACAAGGGTAATCCCACCCAGGATCAACGCGCACGGGAACAGCAAATTGGGAAGGGTAGGGAGAACAGAACAAAGCGTCATTGGAAAGAGTACCTATACAAGTGGAAGCAAGCAAAGTGGGCACGAAAGACGGACGTCGTGAAGGTTTAGTTCACACGGTTGGGATCACACGACAGTCTTTCAGTCCACATATGAAGTACTCAGCGTCCGAATGCGTGGCTGTGTCCGTTTAAACAACAGAACTGTGCAGAGTTGTCCGAGTTTTGCTTCACTCCAAATTTGAATAGATGTCCGAAAGCTCAGTAGTGCCACTCGCAGAGCCAGCGGACGTAAATCTAACATTTCAGTAGATCTTTAGGTAGACACACCGTCGCGTTAAGGACACAACAAGGCCTTCGGATGCTGAGCAGTACGTGTAGAGACCGTTGCAAGACACTGTAGCGTCAACTCGCTTTAAATCGTTGGTAATACGGCAAAATTTTATTGTTGTAGGTAAGAGACAGCAGACATAGTGAAACGTTCATCAGCGTTATTCATAAACGACTATTTCATCACTTCATTAATAAACCAAACCTAAAGTTTTCAGCTGGATTTTTATAGGCGGCGTAGTAACGTCGGCTGTTCGTGGGCGCCAAGACGAAGTCAAAGTGGGTGGATTTTATGTTATTTTTGTGCTTCAATTGACGGTGATTGCAAAAGGGCTACAATGAGCGATAACGCGTTCAAAAATACTCACCCAGGTAGAATTAGGGGAGGACGATGTAGCGTGTTCCGAATGAGTTTTATTGACCGCAAACTTGGATGTAGATTTTATATTTCAGTCTTTTCATGCGACATATATATCATAGCAATGATCTTCATACATCCTTTCTCTATATAGTTTACGTTCGGTATTTTCACCACTATTTGAACTACTTCTAATGATCCTTGAAACATCAATTAAGGGAAGCCAAATCTATTCCGGAACTAGGGAAAACTTCGAAATTTGTTGGTGTCATACGCCCACAGCTCTCCGTACATAGTTGCTGGGATAATATTTTCGTCATTTATAGACGATGTAAGAATATGTAAATTGAAAATAGACATGGGTGTTGTAACGTTGCCAGGCGGGGTAGTGGGCACTCGTGCTATTGTTTTTTTTTTTTTTTTTTGTGTTCAATCAGCTGACATCCGGTATTGCACTAATTCCCGAAAGCGAAACGCGTGAGGGACGTAAAACTGCCATTCCATTAAAATTTTTATAAACCTTACATCGCCCAGAATACAAATAATGTTGACAGAAGTTGATAAGATATGGAAATTTACCGCACCAGTTCAAGAGTTGCACAGACTACCTTTTCTAGAGCATCTGCTTTTGTACCACACAACTCATAATATATTTCAGCAAGCAATTCATGAATAATATTGTTGATATACCGGTATATGATAAACTACTATATGTTATATTAAAAATAGGGTTGCAACACTTGACCTGAAACTCGATACTATAGTCACTTGAACTGAGCTATTTTTTAGCGTTCAGAATATTTATTCTCGGCCACACAGGACCCATTCATGGCACAAGCAGTTGAATGTGCTCAGAAACCACTCTGCAACTGAACCGTCGCCTGGAGTTTTGTTGGGAAATAATTCGAGAAGACGAATGTTTGGTGCTTGCTGAAGCGAGACATAAATGAGGCTCATTTAGGTGCAAAGTGACACCCTTGGGATGGTGGGAAGCGGGCCTTGGGCTTCTTCGTGCTGCTGGTGCAGCTGGTGTGTTGCTTGGCAATGCCTTCAACAGCATCGTCTGACCTTTTCCTAAAGGTCTGATAGATGTGTGGACCTTACTTGACATTCTTGTAAGGGCCCGATAGATGTGTGGACCTCTTTGACCTTCTTGTAAGGGTCCGATAGATGTGTGGACCTTACTTGACCTTGTAAGGGTCCGATAGATGAGTGGACCTTACTTGACATTCTTGTAAGGGCCCGATAGATGTGTGGACATCTTTGACCTTCTTGTAAGGGTCCGATAGATGTGTGGACCTCTTTGACCTTCTTGTAAGGGTCCGATAGATGTGTGGACATTACTTGACCTTGTAAGGGTCCGATAGATGAGTGGACCTTACTTGACATTCTTCTAAGGGCCCGATAGATGTGTGGACCTCTTTGACCTTCTGGTAAGGGTCTGATAGATGTGTGGACCTCTTTGACCTTCTTGTAAGGGTCCGATACATGTGTGGACCTCTTTGACCTTCTTGTAAGGGTCCGATAGATGTGTGGACCTTACTTGACCTTGTAAGGGTCCGATAGATGTGTGGACCTTACTTGACATTCTTGTAAGGGCCCGATAGATGTGTTTACCTCTTTGACCTTCTTGTAAGGGTCCGATAGATGTGTGGACCTCTTTGACCTTCTTGTAAGGGTCCGATAGATGTGTGGACCTTACTTGACATTCTTGTAAGAGTCCGATAGATGTGTGGACCTTACTTGACATTCTTGTAAGGGCCCGATAGATGTGTGGACCTTACTTGACATTTTTGTAAGGGTCCGATAGATGTGTGGACCTTACTTGACATTTTTGTAAGGGCCCGATAGATGTGTGGACCTCTTTGACCTTCATGTAAGGGTCCGATAGATGTGTGAAGCTCTCTTGACTTCCTTGCAAGGGTCCGATAGTTGTGTGGATTTCTCTTCACCTTGTAAAGGTCCGATAGATGTGTGGACCTCCCCTGAAGTTTTTCTAGGAAGCCAATAGATGTGTAGATAGCCTCTGCATTTTTGCTTATAGAGGGCCGATGGATGTGTGGTCCTCCTCTGACCTTCTTCTAAGAGGTCAATAGGTGTGTGGCCCTCCCGTGACCTGCTTATTGGCCATGGTCTTGTGAAGTATTGTCGCCACATGGAGCTCCATGCTTAGGAAGCACTCCAACTGGCAGCGAGAATGAGCTAGCCAGAATATTTCGATAACCTAGGTACAATAAAAATAATATTGATAATAATTGTTATAGTGATATGTATGAATAATAGAGTTTTCGTTAATTACCATACTCCCTTTAAAGACGATTCCAATAGCAGAAAAAACTCAGTTAAGTATCTCTTTATGCAGCTGTTTACTGGCTGTAGCTCAGAGTTTTTCGATGCTTCAGTTCAATTTTACTGGGCTTTTTCATTGGTGCGTCGAGACGTTTATTCTCAAATCGCAGCCATTTCCGTGACAGCACTCGAGTAAGTTGCGAGTCGGAACGGAGCGCTGCGGAACTGCAGGCCGTCGTAAATCGGTAGCAATACGGAAGAAAAATACGCGCCAAGACATTAAGACTTGCCGGACTGCAAATGGATCTGAATTGGAGGGGGGGGATGTTGGTCAATTTTGTGTGTGTGTGTAGGTGTGTGTGTGTGTGTGTTTGTAGGTGTGTGTGTAGGTGTGTGTGTAGGTGTGTGTGTGTGTGTGTGTGTGTGTGTGTGTGTGTGTAGGTGTAGGTGTGTGTGGGTATGTGCAGATCGTGTCGGTGTTACAGGGAAGGCAGCACAGCTAATTGCGTATTCGTGAGTTGGTGATGCTCAGGTCCGTGTTGCACAGAAAGTGACATGTGGGTCAAAGTTAAGTTTGCGTTGCTGACAAGAAACCCCAGGGCACAGCAGATATGCACGCATTCGTGAATTGATTATGTTTACCTGTCACCTGCGAACAAAGTGATAGAGGTTGAAATGTTTTCGTACTCAGTGTGTCTATATGTATATTGTATATTTTGTTTGTATGTCTTACTATCAAAAGGATACCATCAGAAGGATTTGAATTATCATCCAGTCTTTTGTAGGCAGTGAGAGGTTGAACGAGATGGGAGGAGTAGTAGTTGTAGACTCAAGTGTTTTACCGCCCTAGATGCAGCTAGGCGATTCAAGAGTGAATTAAGCTCAACTGAAAAAAATATAACGCTTTTCATCAGTAGGAATATTTTATATCGGCATTCCTGCGGGACAACTCCGTTGGCTCAGTGCGCTACTACTGGCGGGAAAAGGGCGGAAAGAATAGAAAAAACCTTCGAGTGGACGGCCCCATGCGAGGCCATCTACATGAGAGAGAGTCGAGCAGTCCCACAAACTAGGTCGGCTATCTCGATCGACAGCCCACCTCGAGGAACAGTAAAGGAAAAATAGAGAACCTACCTAACTTTACAAACCTAACATCATAAGGAGGAACTGCGGCCAGCTGCAACGTCCCCTGCGGAAGAGGCACTTGAGACCCTTGGGTTCGTGGAACCCAAATATATAGTGGCATGGAAAGGGCCCGCCAGAATGTATTCTTGAGGGCTGAACTAGATGTGAAAAATATCAGAACTATACTCTACACTTTCAGTCACCTTAACNCCGTGACAGCACTCGAGTAAGTTGCGAGTCGGAACGGAGCGCTGCGGAACTGCAGGCCGTCGTAAATCGGTAGCAATACGGAAGAAAAATACGCGCCAAGACATTAAGACTTGCCGGACTGCAAATGGATCTGAATTGGAGGGGGGATGCTGGTCAATTCTGTGTGTGTGTGTGTGTGCAGATCGTGTCGGTGTTACAGGGAAGGGAGCACAGCTAATTGCGTATTTGTGAGTTGGTGATGCTCGGGTCCGTGTGGCAGACAAGGTGACATGTGGAAAAAAGTCAAGTTTGCCTTACTGACAAGAAACCCCAGGGCACAGCAGATATGCACGCATTCGTGAATTGATTATGTTTACCTGTCACCCGCGAACAAAGTGGTAGAGGTTGAAATGTTTTCGTACTCAGTGTGTTTATATGTATATTTTGTTTGTATGTCTTACTATCAAAAGGATATCATCAGAATGATTTGAATTATCATCCAGTCTCTTGCAGGCAGTGAGAGGTTGAACTAGATGTGAGTAACGTAGTAGTTGTAGACTTAGTGTTTTACCGCCCTAGATGCAGCTAGGCGGTTCAAGAGTGAAGCTCAACTCAACTAAAAAAATATAACGCTTTTCATCAGTAGGAATATTTTATATCGGCATTCCTGCGGGACAACTCCATCGGCTCAGTGCGCTACTACTGGCGGGAAAAGGGCGGAAAGAATAGAAAAAAAACCTTCGAGTGGACGGCCCCATTCGAGGCCATCTACATGAGAGAGAGTCGAGCAGTCCCACAAACTAGGTCGGCTATCTCGATCGACAGCCCACCTCGAGGAACAGTAAAGGAAAAATAGAGAACCTATCCAACTTTACAAACCTAACATCGTCAGCAGGAACTGCGGCCAGCTGCAGCGTCCTCTGCGGAAGAGGCACTTGAGTACCTTGGGTTCGTGGAGCCCAAATATATTGTGGCATGGAAAGGGCCCGCCAGAATATATTGCTGAGGGCTGAACTAGATGTGAAAAATACCAGAACTATACTCTACACTTTCAGTCACCTTAATCCCCCCCCCCCCCCAAGCACGAGTGATTGTATGCCACGATCGAGGCGTTCTTGTCGTGCCTATGTTACTTTGAAGATAACATACATCAACGAATAGGGATTGAAACACGACCCGAATGCAAAAAAGCTTAATAGAGACATAATCGGTGGATTTATTGGAAGAGAGCAGGAGCCATGCGTCACCTAGTAACTAGACGTGACTGATTACGAGGGTTACCGCACTTGTGGTATTAACCAACTAGTGAAAATCTCATCTGTTTTGTTACAACAGCTGAATTAATTTCTCCTCGCCGTAAGCCGAAGCGTTCATGACTCAGCTGAACTCAGCAAACATTCGATGAAGCGTCAGATGATACGTGCACTAATTCTTCAATACGTTTCCACTATCTACACAGGCGCCTCATATCAAGCATTATTCGCTCAAATAAATTCAATGTCAGCTCCTCCGTTTTATTCAAAAAAATGCCCGGTGATGAATACACTTTTCCTTCAATTTTATCTAATTTTGGATGATATTAAAAAAGTCTCGCAATAACAGTCTCCGGCTGCCTCAGAAGGGAAATTTCTGTGGGGCTCCGCCAAACGCTCTAGCCAAGAGAGCTCGCGTGGACACCAAGGTCCTATGTAAGAATCTTCAACTTATGATATGGCATGGGCGGGACTTCAATTCTTATAATAAAACTTTCTCCTTCTAATAAAAAACTGAAGCGGGCAGAAATTCAGGATTCTTCCATCAGCAATGAAAGCAGTTTTCTCATTAAAAACTTGGGGAATATTGATGTCAGATTTTTCATCTCCTCGGACCTAGGCATGACTGACAAGTTTTGTGCGCTGTAACATCTTGAAATATTTGCCTCTGTTTCACGGAAGCTTCATCGTAACAATTTACACAGTAACTTGTAAATACACAGTAAATTGTTTGTAAAACTATGACCTAAAAGCAGAAAAATTCAAAATAGCACCATTTAAAAGCTGTGCATAATGAAACTTGCACTGCCAGTGACGCAACATAGTCACAATTAAGTTAAAATAAAAGTGTACGATTTTGGCGCGGGAGAACTAATGCAATGACTTTCTATAAAATTGTGATACGATATCCTAAGGTACAGTTCACAGACTAAAAGCAGCACAAAAAATGAAAACATTCTCTAACAATCTGCGACGACCATGAAATACTAACTGCTCTCGAATAACTAGCCGAGATGAACAAAATGTTAAACCTAAAAATAGGGAAATTTACACTTTTCGCTCATAACTTTTTGAGTTATGGTACTAAGAAATTATAGCCAGGCAGAAGGTTGAACGGAACTTCATAAAAAGTTAATCATCTGTCACTCCTAACTGGCCTTACAATCCCCGTAATTTTCGTTAAGATCCGTCCAAAACTTTTTGAGTCATCTTGGTGACAGACAAAAAGCCAACAAAAGATGTTTCCACGAAATGATACAGAATTGCAGATGGCTACTAGGGCTAAATTAACGTATGTATTTTACAATAATTTAAAAGGTCTTATGAATGGTTTTAACTTTCGCACGCAGTATGGCAGGACCGTTGCGCATGATTTTTAGGTGATCTTCTGAAGCAACAATCTCTGCATTAATATAATCAAACAGCAGCCATGTGAATAATCAATATCTTATTCACCGTATGACTCGACGAAGGCGCATTTAGTGACTGTATAGTTCACTATCACGTAAGGGCTTCTCAATATATTATTTACTAATCTTGATACTATGAGTAGCCAACATATTGGCCGTGATCATTGCACTGCTTTGAAGTTTATAATTTTTCAGAAGGAATAATTAGAATTAACAATTTTAAACGGATTACTTCCATTGTCTAAACAGCATTCTTTATTAATACTGCTTTTGATAGCATTCATTTTTCTAGGATCAGTCCTATTTACTACGCTAATCCTTGACTGCATAACGCAGTCTCATATGTACTTTAGGAATAATAGTAGTATAGGTATGTATGTACCTATTAATAAACCATTCAATGAAGGTTATATCTGTTTTCATTGTTGGAATGACGTCCTTATTAGTAAGTTGTTCCTAGATCCCTTATCTATGCAGTAAGCATGTCTTTATTTAATACAATAAATATAGGAAATTCCCTGAAGTCGTTCAAACATTTTTCGCTGCGCATTTGTTTCTGATCCTACACTTTCTATCGTCGAGTGTAACTGACACACGATTCAGATAAACAGGGCTCATATTATGACCTTTAGTGCATTCAGAAACCTTCAAATTTGCGCAAATTAGCCTGTGAAGTATTTCTACGAGCGTGACACTATATATAACATCTCATGTATGAACGACAACCAACGGAAACTAAGGAGTGCTCGTATTATTTTACATGCGTCTTATGCTTGTATGCATGCAACATATTAATATATATATATATATCTGACACTCATAATAAAAGTTTAAGTCCACTTGAATTGTAAAAAAATAAAGTCTTAGCGATAAATAAATAAACTCCTTCGACAAGGGATCACTAATTTTTAAAGGTAAAGGGTGAGAAAGACAAAATATACTTGCTGCAACAATGAGTTCTTCAGTTGATCAACGTGTAAACCAGGAAAATAAATGTAATTTAAGGGTAATTTCCGGCATTTCAGATTAGTGACAGGCTTGCACTGATAGTGTGAAGGTGTCACTATGCACAAAGCAAGCAAACTCTCCGAATTAGAACGTGGTCGAATTGTTGAACTGCATAAGCAAGGTTTGTCGCATCGGGCAATCGCAGCTGAGATTCACCCCAGTAAAACTGTGATTTGCAACTTCCTAAAAGACCGTAAGAGTTATGGCACAGCAAAATCTGGCGGGTAGACCGACAAAAATTTCCCCAGCATTGAGTAACAGAATTAATCGGGTTGTTTCTCAAGACAGAGGACACTCTTCCAGGCAAATAGAAAAAGAGCACTCACAGATGCTGATAGTATTTCAATTACCACCAGGCAACACTTACGACAGGAGGGCATGAAGAAAAAATTCAATCTGGATGGCTCTGATAGCTGCCAACGGTACTGGCATGACAAAGAGATGCCTCCTGAAATGTTTACCAACCCTCACAGCGGTGGCCGTTATGGTGTCGGGTGCATTTTCCTACAGGCAGCAATGAAGCTTCAGGTGTGTGGTGCATTTTCCTACAGGGCAACAATGAAACTTCAGGAGGTGCAGGGTCGTCAAATGGCTGTTGGTTATGTCGGCATGTTACAAAATCATCTTTGTCGGCAGAGGGCCCTCGTTTGTGTGGTGATGAATAGCTTTACCAGCAGGATAATGGCTGCAGTCTACACTGCCTGCTAGACTATGACTGTCTTTTAAGAAAATGGGTTCCCTGTTTTACGTCATCCAGCACATTTCCCAGACTTAAGCCCAATAGCAAATCTTTTAGGATGGATGGCGAGAGATGTTTGCGAAAATGGTTTGTGACGGCAAACGAACTTCATGATGCCATCTTTAGCAGCTGGGACAACATTCCTTCAACCCCTCATTTCTAGTAGGCTGTGCCACAAAGAATTTTTGAGGTATCAACAAAAATTTAGGCAGTACTCATTACTAAGTTCAAACTTTGCTCACCTCAACATCCTTGTCGAAAGGTTACCTACGATTTCTGTTTGTGGTCTTGTACTTTTGATCAACTGAAAAACTCATTATATGGCCAAATTGTACATTTCTTAATAAATTGTTACAGGAGGTATTTTTCATCCTGCTCACCTTTTATCTTTAGGAATTACTAGTCCCTAGTCGAAGGAGCTTGTTTATTTATTATTAAAATTTTTTTCATTTTTTTGCATTTCAAGTGGTCCTAAATTTTTGATCAAGAGTTAATATTTATATTGCTGACAGCTGACCCAAAATTACGTAATATTGTAACATTAGAGTGCCTGCGTTAACAAAAAAGACAGCTAGGAATTTGTGTTAACACTTCTTTACTGATCTTACTTGCGTTACAACGGCCAGTGCAAATTGTCATAAAAGATGACTGTTACTTGTTTCATTCCATCTGACCAGCACACTTCTTCCTTCATTTGGATAACACGCAAAATAATCCATTTATATTCGCAAGCAGTGCAGCACCGCTAAATTTATTTAAATTCCCAGCTGTGTATCTTATATACGGTATGATGCGCTTTCAGTACATCACAATTTTTGCTCCCAAGCAAAAACTGCTACATTGAATGAAGAAAGCAGGCTGGAGAAATGGTTCTGCGTCTACTGCATGGTGAAAAATCGTCTCTCCTGTGCTTTGCTGATCATCTACTACGTTTGTACGTCGTGAGAAACTAATATAGCTTCAATGTATGGGGAAAGTAATAAAAGTAAAACTCTGTGGCAGCGCTATGACAAGCTGTAAATACCGTCATTGTTTGGCTTTCAGGGTAGGCTGAAAAGAAGAGTGCATTCAGTTGTAAGGATAGGGATTCCCACTCCGGCCATCTTTTACAACCTGGTCTAAGTATCGCCTATCGATCTCTATCAAAACGCCACAAAATTAGAAAATCTGCAAACTGACCTATTTTTCGACAATCTATTTCGTTAAAAAATGAAACACGAAAGATATCAATGTATAAACATACAAACACACGACGGTGGTTATCACTCTTTCAAGAGCTAAGTTTCACTGTAAATCCAGAGTCTAATAATAAACTAGATCATCAAAAGTGCGTCTGTCACAGACACGGAGAGGCAAACGGCATTTGATCGTATTAAAACGTAGAAGGAATTATTCAAAAACTTAAAAATTTTCACCAAATCAAATTCAAAACGATCCCTGTTCGTTTCATTTCATATCAACGAGAGAATGACCGACAGACGGAAAGACATTCCGAGCTCTGGATACGGTAAAAATTATTTCCGAAACCTCCAGGAGCTGCCTACCGTCGCTTTGCCTCATACCACCACCGGCCTGGCTCCAAAGCAGATATTACCACAACAGGAGTTTCACCACGCGTACAAAAGTGAGCGCTGAGGGCTCGTCCAGACTGCAATTGAAGTAAGCAAACAAAATCAGCGATGCCAGGTGTTGCAGAGGCACTGACTGTAATGGCTGCGGGTGCCGTCGTCTCAGCAAAAGCCTGCACTAAATCACGCCCAATGCACTGCATAAATTGAACATTTAAGCTCCGCTGCTGGGCTTCTGCCGCCACCGCAGTGGTGAGCCGGAGCTGGTCTTGTTGGGTCGGGAGGAGCGGGGTGGGTGGATGGCAGCGGTAATATGCAAGGACTTTACCCACTGTCAGATCACATAAGGTAGCACGGAAAATGGGGTAAGAGAAGTGATGACAGGGATAGGGTAAGGATGTAAGGACTTTACCCTCTGCTTGATCAAATAAAGTAGCACGAAAAACTGGCTAAGGGGAGGCAGCTGGTCATGCGGATTCTGTTATATGCAAGGACTTTGCCCTCGGTCAAATCCCATAGCCTAGTACGTGAAAGTGAGGTAGGAGAAGAGATGATGAGGATGGGGTAAATATGCCAGGACGTTACCCTCTGTTTTATCATGATACCGTACGAGGAACTGGCTGAGAGGAGGCAGTCATAGGGATTCTGTTATGTGCAAAGGACTTTACCCTCACGCTCAAATCTAGACTAAAATAGGTAAAATGTACTGAAAAATCCTAATGTTTTCATTATATATCATCAAGTACAGATCTAAGTGCTTCACTACAGCAGCTAAAAATTATGCCTCACACCATTACATGCAATATTAGACAAAAACATAAACATATTGCCTGTCACAGGTTCTTCTCGCAATATCTACCATCACAGTGCTATGCACCTTTGCTCACAATGTATAATATAAATAGAAGTTCACGCAGTACTCACTCTAAACGGGATGTAACTAAAATGTAGCCAAATCTATTTGTACAGGGGATTAGAAAAATTCCCGCAAATTTTTCCTCGGATCTTCATCAGTGGACCAATTACATACGTAGAATTTTACTGAATACAATAACTAGTTTACAAAGCGTCCATCTAAAGCATATTTCAGGTCGTAACAGCGACAATGACTTACAGGCCTTTACTGTACAGCATAATTCGCAAAGATACAATACCCCTGAATTATTCAACTGAGGAACACAACTTGAGTGTTTTTCACTGCTTCTAACTAAAACTCACCACAATGGAAGCAAATTTAATTTTTTTATTATGAGGTGTTACTTCCACCAAGGAAATAATGTTTTTGCCGAGGCTTGAATGTTCGCTTTTGTTTGTCTGTTAGCGGCGTATTTCAAATAGTTATAACGAATCTTCATAAAATTACAGAAACTTTCGACAGTGTTACGATCGAGGAACAGGTTTCCATATGTTGGTCATGGTCAGTTTATCAGTCTGTCGGTTTATCTGCCTGTCTATCAATCTTTGTTTTTCACTGCTTTGTTTGGTGGAGGTTTGACTCTAGTGTGCCTCTAGTTATAATTATTATGGAGATTAGTTTGAGTCTCTTTGGATAAAGTACAGGGCACAAAGTTACCGAGAGCAGCGTGGAACCCACACAGTGGCACACGCTGTAATTTATTATGGTGTTCAGCTTGAGAGTTCGCTGCCAAACTCACTACGTCACGCTGCAATGAGTAATGGCACATTCTCTTACCGAAGTGAATTTACACCTCACTAAAGTTGGTGCAGTTAATCAGCGGTGAAAACTTTCGTACTTGGCAGAGCAATACACATGCCGAATTTTTGGATTATTATTCTTATTATAATTGAATTTTTAGCATGAAGCACCGCCCAAGATGGACTATACCGCTTCGAGAAAAAGAAGGTACATGCACTACCTATCTTTTTCGACAAGGGGAACCTATAGAAGCAGGTGGTCCCAGACTGGATCAACGTGCACCAGTAAAGTAAGTCGCGAGAGAAAAAGGAAGAACAGTACGAGAATTGATATGAAAACGGAAGGGAGTAAAGTGAGCCCGAAGGCAATACGTCCCAATGGCCCAATTATAAGGCTGATATGCGACCTATGGGGTGTCGCCGGGGCTGGACTCGCCTTAAAATAAGCTGGGAGAACCTAACTAACCCAACCCTATGGCCTATCCTATGGCCCCTAAGGGATAGTGTTATGGAAACATAAATTCTAAATTTGGAATTTCTGCCAGTTCTACAAAATTTTTGAAGCCCCTCGTTCATTTGGAGAGCTAATATACTTGGTGCGGTAACGCGATAGGTTCAAGCTAAAGTGTTACTTCACTAGTCATATTTGCCCTTCATTTGTTCTGCATTTTTCAACAAACCATGCGACTTAAACAAAAAACTGTACAGTACTGTTCAGCTTCGTCTCTTCTATGGCTTCAGAGAGGGTAGACAACACAACCTCATAGCCATTAGGATGCGATTTCGGCAAGAACGTCACTCAAATTCGGCTTAAGCGCTACTTTCTGCCAAACAATTTTGAGGAAAAGCATCAAATCAACAAAACCTAACAGTTCAGTTGCAGCTCTCCACCTCGCCGATAACTGGACGACAAGATAAGCCCGATTTTGTGTCGGCACGACTGCAGCAGTTCAAATATGCAGTGCATCGCGCCTAGTGCAATTGTAGTTTGAATGCTAGCTCTGCTTTGTGTTGTTTTTAGCTCCAACTTTTCTGCATATTACAGTCAAGTACAAAAGTTACTTTAGAAATTGTGAGTATAGCGGGATACACTGGCAATGGATATCACTCATTAAAATATCCTTCTATTGAGGCGACAACAGTGGAGATATACAAACAGTAATGGGTGATGGACGCCCCCTAATCATTTCATAGTTTAAAATCTAACGCATTTGGCACCATTGAAATTAATCGCCAAGTGTCCCAGGCAGAAGGTAACGTCAAATTAGGAAAATTGTACTGGTGTAGTGCACTAATACCCAAATCCACTTGACTAGCATTTTGCTGGCACTCGCAATACGCGCTTAACAAGAGATCAAATCACGTTATTCTCGCCAAACAGCAAAGTCAAGTTATACCTTCCAAGACACTGCGGTGGCGTTTTGCCAGAACAAGATGAAGATGAAAAAGGCAGTGAACCAAAGCGCCACAAGTCATAATTATATTCCTAGATTAAACCTCCCTTCCAACAGCGTACACTGTGAGCCATATCGAGGGAGAACGAAGAGTCACGTAGCACGTCGTGAGGAACGGGGAATTCAGGCGCAGGGGCGTTTCCAAACTGGATCGATGTGCTCGGGTACAGCCAAGTCAGGAGAGAAGAGAAAGGACAGAAGCATCATTAGAAAGAGGATGAAAGTGGAGGGAAGCGAAGGGAAAGAGAGATAACCCGTAGCCTGTAGGAGGAACGCTCTCAATAACATAGGATGACCGAAACTAACAAAACACGGAGAAACGCCGCACCTAAGAACAGCGAATTGGAAAAAAATAGAAACAAGAGAATAAAGACGCTAAATTAAATGTGATGAAAAATATATGCAGAAGAATCTGCTACATGTGCACTGCTGTGACTCGCATTGCTATAGCGTACCTTCTCTGGAATTAATACTAGTACCTACAGTAGTAATTTTCCCTTGAGTACTAGCAATTTTCTCTGGAATTAATACTAGTGCCTACAGTAGTAATTTTCCCTTGAGTACTAGCAATTTACCTACTTCCAAAGTCGTCGAGACTGCAGATTTGCGAGAGAGTTTTTATTATAGTGAGTGTATGGCTTCTATTTGTATATTATTTCTTGCGATACATATTTAGAGATTTTCTCTCGCACTTCACAGGAAGTAGGCCTACTACTGAAAATTCCGGGGGGTAAAAGTTAGCAATGACCTTAAAAAAAATGTTATTGTACAATATTTTTACATGAACCATATATCTTGTTACAAAATTGGCATACTGCCCCTCTCAACTTACAAAATGCACGACTTGATGAGATTGGCTAAAATTTCGCGTTATAAAAAATTAACGCATTGAGACCGGCATTGGACTTTTTGTCCAGAGATACCAGTCTTTGAAGCGAATATATGTACCTCCGAGATGTGTCTCAGTGTTATCAGAACGCAATATCTGTCGATTCGGAAGGCCGCTCCTTAGATAATTATGCTCTGTTGGTGTGTTTCAATGTCCGTTTCAAATTTACCGCAACGCTGATGGAGTATGTGCATAGCTTACGGGAAACTCCTCGGTATAGAACTTCAAAACACCGAATATTTCTAAGCAGAGCTGACGGAGCTAGACAAGCCTATTGCCGTACTGAGTTGGCCTCAGGAGGGAGCCATTCTTCGAAAACCATATGGGCCTCTTCAGAGTCTTCCAGAGACCCGCATGAGCTCCATGCTGAAGATGCTGGGAGTCAGTAGAGCTTGAGTGAGAATTGGCTTGAAGCTGAAAATGAGCTCAGAACTGCCAAAGAAAGTAGGGCCTTTGTAGCACTGGCGTGTATCTCAATACAATGCATATAATCCCGACAACGGATTCTTTTTCAACAGTGTTATTCGTTTTTGTATAAAATTAGCGATAAATAACTACCTGTCGGCATGGTATATTAGCTACAAATATGATTAGAGATTAAAGCGGCAGAAATCTCCTTTAACAAACCTATGATATGAACATGTAGGAAGGGCGCCTATTGAAGATGTTCCTCGATCTGCCGACAAACGGCTGATAAAGTATACATTGTGCATGCAGTGCTTGAAACTGTGCCACGGGACAGCTCATTCAAATGAAGATATATATACATCGAGGGCAGGATATGAACTAAGAGTGTTGAGTTGTTTTCCAGTCAATTTTGGAAGTGCTACAGAAAGACATCGGAAGCATTCAAGGAAATGCTGCTAGATTCAATGATGGCAATTAAATACCTATAATAAAAATCACTTTAAATGCAAATACATAACTTATACAAACAACGCCTTTCAAAAAACAGACAATAATGTTGCCACAATGTGTGCATGAACGTACTCAAGACTACATATATATGATTGAACTAAAACTCGGAACACCAATCAAACAAAGATTGATAAAACAATTCAAGTATTTAAACATAAAACGACGACCATCGGTACTGATCAGCCGCATTAAAACATATCTCGTTGCTTAGCGAAAAATAGCACCATGAGCGCTATAAGTAAACTTCAACCTTAAATTTCGTAGGGTCGCCATATACAGTACCGCACTTTCAGCTAATCGTGTGAAATTTCAATGAGTTCATGAAAAAGTCTCTGCATTATTTTGCTTGTATATGACGGTCTCATGAATTTTTCTGCAGTTTCTGGATCCATTAGCAAGTTTGATATCTGACAGGCAAACTACTGCCATTTACGAATACTTTAATCTGATATTCCTAACCCGCTTTGCATAACTGGTCTTTCAACGAGAAATACGCTTTTCCACAAAAGTTTTGACTAAAATCGCATTCGCTATCACACAGCAATTCAACAAACAATATATATTTGCGAGCGCGAGCTTTAAAACCCTTGCTGCGATATTTAATATTTCCGCCATATTTTCTCAAAGCTCTACATTTGATAGCCCATTTAAAATGAAAATAATAGCGCTGAGCCTTTAACAAACAAGAACATCATAAGTAGATTTGATAATGCTCGGAATGCAGTTACAGGAAAATCTGATTAACGTAAGAAGTTGAGAAATACTGTAATCGAATTTACATAAATCGAACATAAGAATGCTTGCTTAGTAGGGTAAGCAGTACTTATGATAACTGATGCTGCAATGATTATTGCAAATGACTACATTCATTTACTTAATATAACTGGATTGCCTAAGTCAGAGTGTGGAATAGCCATATTATAATATTTTCTTACATTCACATCCATTTTGTGCGAAGAAGAAAAGGTAGTAATTTCTATTTAGTTAACATGTAACTTTTTTAGCCACTAAAAGATACCTACATATCGTCTAATTATTGGTTTCATTTCTTGCAACACTAGATTCCAGTTTTTTTAAGTTTTTCTATGGAAGAACATACGTTACTAGAGATCTCTGTATCGCTGCAACCGCGACGTTAATAGAATTTTATGTTCATCCAGGATACGCTGATCGAATACTACCCTAATTGGGTCAACGTTAATCGAACTTTACATCAACCGGGAATTCCAGCGTTCTTTGTCGGTGGTGACATTGTAGGAGAATGACAAAATTTCTATTTTCTTCTGAAAACCTGCTATGTACTTCATTTGCAATTATATGTATAACAACATTTTTATTTTATATATATATATATATATATATATTGTATAGGTATTTACAGTGCAACATCTGCTCATTCACGGTCCTACAGTACTTCATGATAACTGCCATCTCGATGCTGTTATACATCATCAATACGTAAAAATTTGCGCAACAAATATAAAACAATAACAACGGTATTGAAGTAAGCAAATCCTCGTGGCGTAAGACCATCACCCAGGGGGGGGGGAGAGGAATTTACAACGCTGCCATTTTTCATGGCCATTGGCCAGCTTACTATAAAGTTTGGGGATATTTTCATATCTAGGTAAACAAACCTGATTTTCTGTAAAAAAATATGAACATTGCTCAACTCCTTCTCCCTCTTTTTTGGTGGACAAACAAATATACAAATGTCGGTATATACTTAAATCTTCAAGTGAAATATTAGCGCCGCTCTTCGCTTCCCTCCACGGCGGATAATAAATTGATGTTATCGTAGAGCAGCTTTTAATCGCTTTGATTTTTCCCAGTCGATTAAACGCTGCTTCTTCTGTTAATTAGAAACTTCAAAATCCTTGGTGTTTGCACTCAACTGCATCAAGGGTGATATGTACTCCAAAAGACTGTGTTGCACGCTAGAGAAAAGTCGGCAAAATTAGACAGAAAATGAAAATATCAAAATGTCGTTCGGATCTACCGAGACTTTGCGTAATGTTGTACCGAGTTTTGAAATCAACTTTTATTTGAGTCACCTTACAATTGCAGCACGTATCATTATGATGAATAATAAGAGTAAAGAATGCCAGAGAGTTTCGAGAACAGCTTCATTTCGTTTACAGTCGCAAATTACGGAAAGCACATAAAATAATACGGCTAAAGAATGCAGTAGTGCTCTTAATTTCTCCCTGCACCGCTCGTGCAGCATTGAACTTTCTGCGATGTAGAGAGGAACTGCTTCCATATTAAAAATGCTTTCACGGCGGCGCTATTGAGGCCATTCATGGCGTGGTTGTGTGGGGGAACGGGGATTAATTAAAGCGTCATTTTTCTGTGCAATAAAACACGTCACAAAGGCCAAGCAGAGCTTCGGTGGAGAATAAAAAGGAACGTGTGGGACGCCTGAGACGTTTTCGCGCTGAGAAGAGCTCCCGTGCATTGATATGGAAATCCCCGACTCTACTGCCTTTGAAAGCTTGACCCGAGACGGCCCGGCTAGAGAAGATGCATGCTGCCGAAGAAGGGAAACGCCTCGACTTTCCATTATGTACATTCTAGGCGCTCCAGCCGCCCAAGTCTGTAAGCTCAAGGATTTTTAGCTGTACTGTTGATAAGCACTTGCTCGGTTCCTGTTAAGGCTTTCATGTCTACATGGCTTTGAAGTCGGCCTTTCTTTGTACAGCATCGTTGATGCAGCCATGGTCGCCCACGATCTACTGCACGAAGATATTGACTGCGCGGATTTGGTTACAGATGTTAGCTACGAATGTCGACAGCGACGATATTACAGCTATAGCATGGAAGACCTGACTAGTGCGGTGTAAATTACAACTCAGAGAAGCGCCTGAATCTTCATAATACTTCTGCATTGTACTCTAAAACATTGAAATTAAATATATTGTCCAACAACGTGATGAGGAATAACTATCAAGAGCGACCTGAAAGACGAGCAGTAACTAACAGAGTAAAGAGGCAAATGAAGTTCTGGGACGCATTGCCTGGAACTTGAAAACAAATCCCAAGACAGAGCCCATCTATGCACAGCGTTGGTTCTTCTTTAGTGAGCGTACACTATTCAATTCTAATCACAGTTTTCCTGTAATGATATCAAGAAACTTAAATGTTCCAATGCGAAAGAAATGATACCTCACCTATATACGCAACAAACCATCTGCAATAGCTTGGGAACTCTATCTCTCGTCTCTCGAACAAAGACGGTTCAGGAGATAACTTAAAGAAGCATTGAATTATAAGGAGGGCTTTCACATTTTATGCTGTTAGACTTCGGAATAGTGATGTATCTTAGTAGAATCGCGGATGCGGATGCAGATGCGGATATTCAAAAAAGGTGCGAATGTTCGCAGATGCAGACGCGGATGGGAAACGATGAGAATAACTATGATAATAGCCTCCTTGATGGCGCGAAAGTGAATGAATACGGTGATTCAAAAAAAGAAAAGGAGATGACGTATGTCGACCGTAAGACCCACGAAGGAGGACGTTTTCGCAGAAAATCATCCCGCATGGGACAGCATGTCGGAAGAAGAGGGAGAACAGAACATAACATGATTAGTAGATCAGATGAGATAGGCGGCAGTAGACGAACCAATAGGCCCATTCCCAAAGAGACACCGGAAGTTACGTCCCGGCCAAAGAGACGATCAAGAATGCAAGCAAGTACGATCAAGAGCCGCAGATATGCGGAGCTTGAAGATGTCAAACTGTGTAGTTGGAGCGGGAGAGAGAAGAAGAAGACGGATTAAAGAGGCCTGGAAAGCTTTGGCCGTTAAGAGTTTGCGATTCCTCGAGGAGTTCTTAGCTGTGGAGGATGTCTCTCCCAATGTATGTCAAGACGATTTTAAAACGCGTTGACTGACTCCACACCAACAACATCGGAAGGGACTCTATTCCAAATGCTGTTTATGAAATACGGAAAGAACTGCTGACTTAAGGTTGTTCTTCGAGCTTTATGCTTCAGTTTTTGTCCGTTGTTTCGCAAGCGATCATTGAGGTCTCTTTCAAAGAGTCCCGTTTTAGGTACGTCGTTGAAGTCTTACAAATACTTGAATGTATCTATTAGTTGCCTCCTGAGTCGTCTTTGCCCGAGAGAGAACAGACCCAGTTCCTTCAGGCGACATTCATATGGCTTGTTTCGCAGCTGGGGTATCAATTTCGTTTCTCTTCGTTAGACTCTTTCCATATTATCGATATCTTTGCACAGATGCGCGGACCAGAATTCAACCGCAAATTCTAAGTGTGGTCTCACTATTGCCTACCACAAGGGAACGATGATGTCCTTGGACTCGTATTCAAAATTTCTGGTGATGAATCCGAGTACTCTGCTTGCCATTTTCGCACTCTTGTCAATTTGTTGACTGCGTTTGTGTTATATAGTTTGTTTGTAACAGTGATTCCCAAGTCACGTTGTTGGGTGACAGCAGCCAATATGGTCCCGTTCATTTTCAATGGGGTCGAAGGGTTCACCAGCCCTATGTGCATTACTGAGCATTTGTCGACATTAAAGTTCATCTGCCACGTTGTGCTCCATTCCATGAGGTGATCACAGTCTTGTTGGAGCTCAGCTCTTCTTGTGGCAGGATGACATAGTTTAGTATCATCATCAAATTTACTGATTTTACTACGGATGTTAAGATCGAGATCATTGATATAAATTGAGAACAGAAGCGGGCCAAGCACGCTACCTTGTGGAAACCCAGATGATACATGCGTCCAGGCGCTCGTCCCTCCTTCAAGCTTCACTCGCTGCTCCAGACCCGTAAGCCATGCCCTGATCCATCGTAAATAGTGTCTCTGGATGCCATGGGCTTTCAATTTTTTATTAGCCGTTGGTGGGGGACTTTGTCAAAAGCCTTTTGGAAGTCTAGATACACAAGGTTTACAACGTTTTGTTTATCTTTAATATCCGTAACTTTTGAAAAAAAGTCCAGTAGGTTTGTTAAGCAAGGCAGCTTCTTCATTTCGAAAGCCATGCTGAGTGTCAGATATTAGTTGATGCATCCTCAGGTGATCAGTTGCGATTGGTCGATAGTTGCTGGGGCTTTTCTAATCCTCATTCTTAGGTATCGGTATCACATTAGCTAGTTTCCAGTTCTGCGGAACTTCTCCCGTTCTTAGAAACCGATTAAATATTCCGAGCAGTGGCTTTATGATGACTGGAGCCATTTCCCGTAGCACACGGGGAGTGAGATTATCTGGGCCAGGGGATTTGTACACATTTAGGTAGGTTAGCTCTTGAAGGATCTCGATCTCCGTAAACTCACAGGTGTTTATGGGAGCAACTTGCATCGGTGCTGGTTCAAGGATGTTCGCAACATTTTCAATAGTAAATACAGAGGTGAAATATTCGTTCAGGATAGTGGCTTTGTCTCTTAGGTCATTGATGATTTCACCGTCAGGTCTTTTGAGCGGACCTACGGTTTCTTTTTTGAGTCTTCTTTCGTTCACATATTTAGAGAATGCCTTTGGGTTACAATTTGCAGTAGCGCCTACGGAAACTTCTCTTTCCCTTTTTGTGGTCCTGACTATTTTCTTTATATCCCGGCATGCCCTTATGTGACTGGTCCTGTTCTCTTCTGTTGAATTACGCCTCCAAACTTCGTAACGCACTTGTCGCCTTGCAATGCAGCATTTGACTGTCCGATTCATCCAGAGGGGATCATTACAGATACGAACTCGTTTATTTGAGATGTATCGTTCAGTAGCTCTCAGATGCTAGTCTTCGAAATATGGGAGCATTGTTCAACACTGGCGTCTCTCATAGGGGTTTCGAAGTCAGTTGTTCCTATCTCAGTAGCCATTCCATGAAAATCCGCTAGTCGATAGTCTGGCAGCTTGAGACGACTAGTATTAGTGGTGAATTCATTGCCAGCGTAAATTTAATCATGCTGTGGTCTCCGAGCCGGACTAGGATGGCTAGGTCAACAATTTCACAATCTGGAGTGGAGAATACCATATCTAGAATATTACCTTATCTCGTGAGTTCATTGACGTGCTGGGTCAGGTGGGGGTGGCTGAGGAGCTCAAGCAGTTTACTGCCTGGGGCTGGGTTGCGCAAGGTACTCCAATCAATTTGGGAAGGTTGAAGTTTCCCATTAGAGTTGTTTCCTTCGTAGCATTTTCGATCTTGTTGTAAAGTGCTGCATCAGTTTCGGCGGTACTGCGAGGGCTCCGGTAGGCGAGCATAATATTTAACGACTGTCGATTGCCAAGACGAGTATGAGTAGTGATAAATTCGTATTCTTTAGTTGCTCCAAAACCTTTACAGAGGGGATTAAGGTGTTCCTTGATATATATGATTGAACCCTCTCCTCTGCCAGTTTCTGTAGGTCGGTCTATGTTGAACAGTTTGTAGCCTTTCAATTCAACTTCTGCTTCCAGATTCTTGTTTGAAAGGTTGATCCATGTTTCGTTGAGTGCAATAACATCATTTGCAAGAGTGGTTGATATAGCTTGCAGTTCATTCATTTTGTTTGTTATGCTCTGAACGTTGCCAAGCAAGAATTTGACGCTAGTGTTGACATTGATTCTCCGAGTCAGGGGTACGTTTGCAGTGTTCGATTGCTGGGAAACGATTAGGGGTGTAAGATCGGCATAAGTATTGTCAGAAGCGGCTAGAGCGTTGCCTGAAATTGAGCAAGGGAAGGGTAATTATTATTATAGTGGGTTGGGTCAAAGGGAAGGGTAAAGGAAAAGGTAAATTCTACTTAGAACACACCCTCACCTGGGAAACCCACATGCACTGGTTTGTGCTGCGGGTATAGGCCCACTGGCCACAGAGGGGTATGTGTAGTTGCAGTCGGCCTCCGGTCACCAAGAACTATGGCGCCAATTTGACGGAAGGAACAAATGACCCGAGACTCTTCACCCCCTTCATCTGAGGAAGGCAGTTCCACCACGGCGCAATGCATGCACACAACTGCCGAGTCAGCACACCTAGATCTACAAAGAGCTCGCGTGCCTGACTTGGTCTCGAACCTGCGAGCGATAGAAGGTGTTAGAGCTGCGAACGGAAACATGCAGCTACCGTGGCAGGGTTTGTATTTCGGCTTGACAGTTGTCAGATTGTTTTATGCCTGCAGCTATCTGGCGGACAACAGGTCGTTTCCCGCCGAGTTAGCCTCACTTCTTGTTATTCTGGTTTGTGGAGGCTCACAAGAGTTCATCTTCGGAGGAACGTTCATAACACCCTACTTCCGAGTACTGCGATTCCCTGCATGCGTTGGTGTACTTGAGGTTCTAGGGATTTGACCTCGCTTTTTCACTATTGGTATTGGAGACAGTTTTTTTTTTTTTTCTTGGAAACACCTGTTGGACTCGCGCGTTCAGTATTGGATGAAGCACGGCCGGTTTGCGGGCGGTAATAGGTTGTAGTACATCAGTGCCTTCAGACATATTGCGGTTTATCGGTGTTGGGGTAGAGACTATGGATGGTAGGAGAGATGGAATACCCTGGCGTGCCATCTGCACTATTCATCAGGAGTTGGAGTAATTTCCTCTTCTTGCGGGGGAAGCGTGCAGGTGATGATTGTGCCATCATTTCCCTTAGGATCCCCAAAGTTTGCCCCACTAGGGGATGAGATCTAAGGAATACGTGGGATGGCCGCAGTGACATTGGGAGCCGTTTGCTCCATTGCTAGTAAATCGGCCGAGGGAGCGTGAAAAGGGGCTGGGGGTCGAGGCTGCTCAATACTGAGCAAAGTTCTTGTGTAGAGGCCACTTTCCAGAGCATTGGTAGCTGAATCAGCCGCATCGAGCAGCAATTGTCCGAGGATTTGGTGTCTAGCGCCATTCAAGTAAACCCTATCAAGTGAAAATAGTCTCCACTTGTTTTCAAACAACGGAAATAGCTCAATAAGTTTGAATTTATTCTTCGCTGCCTCTTTTTTCAAGGCCCTGTTGATATAACGGATCCTAGAATCTAGATGATTACCTGCCCTAAGATGAGGCAGAATACTTGCCAGAGGGACACGCTTGGTTTTCTTTTTGGTAACGGTAATCAGCTTTTTAGTGAGTTGCAACTGATATTCGGAAAACATTTGCAGATCATTAGTTGAAACATGGATGTTGACGTGATCCATCTTTTTGCATCGGAGGTCTTTCATTAAAACAGTAATATCAGAAGTGGAAGCTTGAGGTTTGCAGATGACTTTTCGGTCTTTGCAGCCCCTTTTAAAGCCATGATATGAAACTTGAAGGAAACTGGAGGGAAGCAAAATGGGCACGAAAGATACATGTCTCGAAGGCTAAGCTAATGCTACGTACGGTAACCTATGCGTTCCTCAGCGGTGCCACTGCCCATAACATTTATTGGGTGGGCTGAACTAACAACCCTAATGACTTTTGACATATTATATGCCCCTTGAGGGTTACTAAATAAAAGGCAAACTTACATTTTACTGGTGCTGTGAACCTGGCTGTTACTCTGACCACCTGACGTCCAGCGTGACCCAAGGATCCATCTCTACCGTCTCCTCATGATGACGCAGCATAAAAGATTTCACACCAGCAGCCGACACCGAGACCCTGCTGGCTAGTATACCTCTCTGGGGCTGCCACACCAGCTGGGCGCGGCCTGCTGTACAACATGTAATAATAATTGTTGTAGTCAGCAGTACAGCGCCAGTACTATTCTTAATTAACATAATATGCTGCTATAAGTACTGCCGTCATCACTATTGACATGGAAATTGTATTTCATGACGAGTATTACAAAATGAAAACATTCGGTAAGCTTGTTCTGCAACCAGTATCGTATATTACCTATTGCTCTTTTGACAAATTTCACACACTACTCAAGAGTAAAAAAGGTCTTTATTGAGCCCATTCATTCTGCAAACGAGCAATGAAACTAATAAACACTTTGCAGAACTACTGAGAGTTTCATTTTACTTTTTACTATCTCCATACTTGGTTAGATGATATTTATTTTAATTTGAATTATTTACAGTGTCACTGACTCGTCAATTACTGTATATTGCACTGACATTTTCTCTCGCTCTGCCAGTGATCGTTACACTCTATCATAGCTTTAAATTAGCCTGTTACTCAAACAGTTACAATATGAGCTCACAAAATGCGCTTGACAACCAGTGTAATGATGGGGTATTGTCAGACCGGTTTGTGACCATCAAAACAAGGCTAAGGCCTGTACTCCGGGAGGCATTCGTGGAGCTGACCGATGCCTAGGCTTCACTTTCACCACCTCACTAGGAGAAGCTCTTTTTGTCTGTTTATTCACTAATGCGTAAAATAATCTAAGCTTGTAAATATAGTGAACAAAAAACTATATTCCTACAGGGTTTTTGTTTAAGCGGACAAATTTCAACCATAGGTAGGAAAATTCGAAATAAATTGATTTTCATGATTGATGAAATGCCCAAAACTCCTTAGTTTTCTAGTTATGATGACCTTAAGAAATTTAAAGCTTTAAGTACGATACTATACGTGCGCGCCAATGTTAGCACTAGTTTAGATAGTTCAGTACGTTTCTGACCCCAGCAAAGCAGTTTACATTATTTTACAATAAAAACTGCAAATATTTCATGGTTAGCAAAAAATATCTGCAATTTCAAACTTATCATTTAACGTAATCACATGCACTAGCCTACTGTATGGCGGACATTACGTCGTCAAAGTTTACCTCCGTGTTGTAACGGGGCCGGTACTTACCGCTGACGCTCTTGCTTTTTTTACCACTGTCCGCCGGCGCACCTATAGTGTGAACACCAGGATCTGACAAAAATTTTTTTGTACTTTTCCATGCCGGCT
Organism: Parhyale hawaiensis; assembly: GCA_001587735.2. Classification (NCBI taxonomy): domain Eukaryota; kingdom Metazoa; phylum Arthropoda; class Malacostraca; order Amphipoda; family Hyalidae; genus Parhyale; species Parhyale hawaiensis. Next base: position 9,993,533 of record LQNS02015106.1, read on the forward strand.
GGTGGTGGGCAAGATTTGCTGCTACTAACCATTGTTTTTTTTTTTTGTATATTGATTTATTGAACACACCGTTGACATCTATAATTGCGTCCTTTTTATTTCTAATTCCGGGATGTTTTTTCCCCTGCCGTGAATTAATACACCTATGATGCTCACTACTGGCTATGGACATTAGGGACGCCGAAGTGGCATCTGGGCGGGAGGGTATGAACCACGGTCGAAGCGTTCGGAGACGGATGGTGTGCCGAGTCAAAGCCTCAGTCTCTACGTCACGAAGTTGGTCCGATCGGTACAGTCCCACGACAAACTGTTAACCGCATCATGATAGTTTTAGCACATGCTCAGCATATTTCGGGCTAATCTGGATAGAAAATTCAAACTATCATAATATTGTAACTTTTAAGTAGTAAGTAAAGTAGGACCAATAATATGAGGCTGCGACTAAGGATTTTTCCAGTGACTGTACGCAATCGGACCATTTTCAAGGTCCAGCCCCAGGCCTATACTTTAGGAGGCATTGGCCGATTGCAACATTGCCGCTCAGTATTCCAGCTGCCGTTGTCCCAAGGATGGCCCCTTCAACCAAAGCACTGCGGACCCCTACGCGCACTATGGAACGTGACGGCTGCGTTTGGGCGCCACACCTAACTATAACGACTAGAGTGTACATGGAAGGAATAACCATAGGCTTGCTGAACTTTCTTTATTATTTGAAGTGGCTTACGTTCGTGTTTTCCCGCTGGTTAATTGTCAATTACTTTTTTTTGTGAATTTAGAATACTTATTTGGCGGCTCAAATCATGAAAATGATTGTGTAACTTCTCTAGAACTATTGAAATTTTGACTCACGTTTGTGCCGTCTCTGTGATATGTTTTGTATAGGCCTACTGATTTGTGACCTACGATGCGTATCCGTTATAGAAATTTCTTTGTACGTTCTTAATGGCTTATATTAACTGTGCAATTTGTTACCTTTTGCGGCTATTTATGAACGTCATTAATTGGAAAGATTATTCATGGACGTCATCACCTTCTTTGACTGTTCGTTGATTCCCTTGAGGATATTTGTGAATGCCATTTACCTGCTGAGACTATTTATGAAGGATATTACTTTCAGACTATTTGTGAATCTTATTATTTCTTGAGATTAGTCATGAACGCCATTGATCTTTGGAGGCTATTCATGACCGTCATTTCCGTTGAAATTTGTGAATTTCGTTATTTGCTGACATTTTCCTGCAAGTCATTACTTTTTTGAGACTACTAATAAATGTTATTGCCTCTGGGGGGCTAGTCATGAACGTTATTAAGTTTTGAGGCTAGTCATGACCGTCATTATCTTTCTGAGATTAGTCATAATTTTCATTACCACTTGCGACTACTTATTTTTGGCAGTCATTACTTTGTGTGATTACGTGTGGAAGCCTCCCAGGCATGTGCGCACTGATAGCACGTGCCCATGCCGCACGCGGTACAGGTAGTATGGAGCACTATTTTGTCCTTTTTATCGTTCGCCTGGAGGCTCCATCCTTCTTACTAGTTCCTTGGAAGTAGCTGCTGGGTGACTAGTTGTTCTTGTGCCGTTTAACGAATGAATACGTTATTTGCCCTCTTGTTTATTTAACCCCCTCACCGGTAGGTTGTGGCCCTGGTTCACCGGCCGAGGAAATGATTGCTGTTTAGAGTGTTTATTACGTTTATGATCGCAGTGCCTAGCTCCCCAGTCACTACAGTGTCGTTAAAAAAAATGCAAGGGTTGCTGCCACCAGATTTTGGATCTTGTGTACAATTTTCAGAGTGGCTCATGCAACACAGAACAAGGAATCTCAACTTCTGCAAGGTGATTCTTTTCCACAGATGTAGCGTATTTTACTCGCGAAAGGGTTTTTAACATTCACAATAATCATCATTGGGCTCTAGCTTAATCAACCTCATCTCATTCGTCCAAATAATCATCAACATCGATACAGTGTAAGAGCATGGGCAGGAATGTGGGCGGAAAACGTGCTCAACGATCA
>LQNS02015106.1:10002508-10020232 GCA_001587735.2 Parhyale hawaiensis
CAAACTGACCAGCAGGCAGCTACCCCGTTGCCTCAGCGAAACGACCAAGCTTACCAGCAATCAACTTCTCGAACACCTTTGACAAAATGGGCGTCAGTGTGATGGGTCGATAGTTGGAACCATAGGGCGACACCTGACCCTTGGGAATAAGAGTTATTTTCCCAGTGCGCCAACAACGAGGAAAATTTCCTAACCGTATCAGGCGCCGGAAGATCACAGCAAGCTTGGGGGCAAGAACGTCAGCCAACTGCTTATAAAACAGAGGAAACATACCCACCGGATCCACACTTCCATACGGATCTAAGCCCTCAAGCAGCACCTTGACTGTAGCAGATCTGAATGCCAAAGAGGTCAAGCGAGGTTCAGGGTGACATCCATGAGGCAAAGCAATAAAATCTCTGCTCTGCTTCCCGTTGAAGTGAGCCGACAGAAGCTCCGCCCTTGCCAAGGGATCAGTAATAACGCCCCAACCATGACCCACAAGGGGCGGCAACGAAGGTTCAGCACCGAACACTGAACCCTTTAGCTCACTGCACCAACGATGTGGATGGTCAATACTCAGCAGAGACTCCCTGGAACGCTGCCTTAGACGCTGCTGAGCTATCCTCATACACACGTTTAGCCTCGGCCCTACGATCGACATAGGCCTGCCACAACGTGCGGTCACGCGAACGCCGCCATGCCTGATAATCCGCCTGTTTAGCTTCGAACGCTAACCGACACTGGTCGTCAAACCACGGCTTATCCCGAGACCTCACAAGAATAGTCCTCTTAGGGGCAAACCTCTCCAAAATGTACACAGTCAAGTCAATAAACTCAGAGACAGGATCCTCACTGTGAATGATCTGGCGTCATGGCAACGTTCTTACTGCCCGAGTAATAGCCACCCAGTTAGCCCTGCTCTTAACGAATACCACTCTCCTGGTGTCCACCTCAGGAACAGCTTGATTGAGGGCACAACAAGATGTGAGTGGTCAGAAGAGCCAATAGTGACGTCATATAGTGTTACAGTCTTTTATACATTTTTTACATATTGCTTCTTTTGTTTCTACGCCTGTCACGGTGATTCCGAAATGCAGAAAACAGAAAATAAGTTCTGAATCGTCAGCCAAACATTTTCCGTAAATTTACGGTGCACCACTCGAATAAAACTAACTCATCCTCAGAGAAGAAGCTGCGAAAAAAATACATCTACTGTATATACCACCAGCAAAGAGGTAGAGCTGTTTCGCTGCTGTAGTTATTCACCAGGACTATGTCGGAAGAGCACGTGAGAACAGGCAAGAAGTGTAATATGTTAGTTTGTATGACGCAGTCAGACCACTGCGGTGGGTCGTGGGCTGTGACATCCAGCCGTACGTCGGAACTAGTTATGTTCTTGAAATTCAGTGTCAGTTTCACTTGAACGACTCAAGTCCTTCTCAAACGTATCCGTGCTACGGTTGTCACTCTAAATTTTAACCTATAATCAAATCACGGCTGCGGACGTGAACAACAAGTGCTGACTCGTCATAATTTTGACGGTGTGGAGTACGCTAGCAGTATAAGAAACCGCTTTTTATGCCTGTTGCAACATATATTTTTTATTTATGCACTAGGTACCCGGCCGTCAGAAACGACGGCGAAAACTTCGTGATATTTTTCAAGGGCCACACTTTCGTAACTAGATTAGATTACATAGGCGGCAGTAGGCGAACCAACAGGCCCATTCTCAAAGAGACACCGAAACTTACGCCCCAGCCTTCTAAGAGCTATTGCCATTAAGTGAGTAGGATATAAACAACTGGGGGAAAAGGGGAGAAAAAAAAGAAAAAGAAGAGGAGGGAGAAGAGCCTAAGCAAAAGAGATGATCACGAATACATGAAATTATGATCAATAGCCGCTGATATGCGGAGTCAAAGATGTCAGACAGTGTAGTTGGAGCGGAGCGACCATCATCTGCAGCCTGGTCTAATTTTCGCCTGGTTTTTTCAATCGTCACAGAACATGGACAGATTCACAAATAAATTAGGAGACAGATAAATACATATTGGTCTTTATTGTAATTACTAGAGTGCCCGCGCTGACAAAAATGACAGCGACGAATTTGTGATGACCCTTTTTAGTTGCTTACTCATTCGTCAATATAGTTGCTAGCTTGAAAGAACATAGAGATGAGCATTCACGGTTTCACAATTACTGAGCAGCGAAACTTTTCCATTAGTTCTCTGACACGGAGAAAATTAATTGCTTTTCGCAGGCAGTTCAGCAACACTCAACATAAATGTTTCGATTTGGTATCATGATGCGCCAGGATATCATATACGCCCAATGGTTTTGGCTTAACGAAGAGCTTCTTAGTCTAAGATAGGAATAGAAATAGAAAAATAAATTACTGATACGGTGAAATTATCTATGGGAAGAAACTAGGAACCAAGTTGCATGAAAGTGCTTAAGAGAGCTTCAGATATTTTCCCTGCTTCGATCTCAAGAACGGCGTGCACATGTCAGCCTATCGTCTGGAACCTGGCATTATTTCCGCCTGTTTTCTTAAAGCATGACAGAAAATGGACATATATGAATAAACAGACTAATAACTAAACAGATAAATACCCAACGGTTTGGCGGGACCCGTGGAAATTCAACATTTAATAATATTTTCAGTTACTTTTTTTTGAGTAGTGGTCCTGTAATTTAACCTACCCCGTCTAATCTCAAGTCCGCAAGACGAATCCCATCTACCTTGACAAACCTCCATTAACCTTGCTTAGTATTCTGATTTCACCCGTAAATTTTGCATTTATTCTGTTAGCAAAGAATTCGCACTTGCGATTTGAGAAAAAAATAAACTTAGATATACAACGGTACTTCCTGCAATGTTCTCTAAATGCTAACAAGCTACATATTTTCTCATGCATAATAACTGCGCATATTTTTGGTATTCAGTACATTACCTTTAAGATCCGTTTTTCTGTATGATAATTATTTATGAATTACAGTGTCCGTGCTCCGTGCCGTCAGAAATTACAGCGAAGAATATGAGACTACCTTTCTCCACTTAATACGCCTCTGTCACTTACGTGCTTCAACACGACGCGCTACAACAGCCGATTCAAATTGTCATAAGATACATATAAGTAATTTCGCTTTTAATTCATCTAAGAAGAACAACCGTCTCCCACCTAAGGTCGCATGCGGAAAAATGTTACCGGTACATTAGCAAGCGGCAAAGCATACCTAGTCAATTTAAAGATATATCACGCCGCGTATCCTACGTACCAAAAAGGTTTTCAGTACATTGGGGATTTTGTATTGAACAGAAACTGCTCCATCAAAGGAAGACGGCAAGCTAGAAGAAAGAACGAGAGAACCCTCGTAGAGTGCATACATCCGCCAAACAAAGCAACGGTGACGAAAAAGTCAAATTGGTTATGAAACCCTAATTTTTTCAGTATCAACATAAAAATCTATTCATTTAAGCCCTTCGATAGTATTAACAGTTCCTGTAATTTTCGTGAAGATCCGCTCATTACGATTTGTGTTACGCTGCTAACAAACATTATGACAAACAGAAGTTAACACATAAAGAGACAAACCGATCATCACCAAAATTTAACCATTTAGGCCATTTAACATTATTAATAAGTCCTGTGAATGTCATGAAGATCCATCCAAAGTTTTTTGAGTCATCGTGCTTACAAGCATTAAATCAAACTCGCGACAAACACACAAACCAACAGATCATCACAAAAATTTGATCATTGATCAATTTCATAAAAATCCGTCCGTAATTTTTTGTGTTATGGCACTGAGAAAAAATAGGTAGACAAACAAACAAACGGATTTTCACCAAAAGTTAGTCATCTGTTACTGTTTTAATGCCTAATAATCATTGAAAAAAAAAGATCCGTTCATAACTTTTTGAGTAATCTTGCTGACAGACTGACAGACAGACAAACACGACAAAACATAACCTCCTTGACGGACGTAATCTTTTGTCGTGTTTGTCTGGCGGAGGTAATAAATTATGTCTACAGCTCGTTAAACACTATCATTTATCGTCTGCTCTTCGTTGACCAGCTCCTGAATTTATACGCCCTAAACTGAGACCAATTATACGTTTCGATATATGTAGAAAGATATAGAAATCAGACTGCATGGCCGCGCAAAGAGAAGCTGTAAACATCTTTATTGTTCAGATTTCAAGAAGTTTTTCAAGCGAAAAGTGCATTGAGATAAAGGAATAAGGATCCCACTTTCACCATATTCTGCAACCTGGTCATCGATCTCCAAGGAAACACGACCTGGTTTCAAGCTCTGCAACCTGGCCTATTTTTGCCTCTCTATTTCTTGAAGAGATGACCAGCCAGCTTCTTCATCGTACAGAACGGACCACACTTTTAAGTATTCGTTGTTTCGAGAAACATAATAAAGATATTTTAACAAAGATATATGGCGTGGTTTTTAACCGAACATGTATAAAAGAAGGGTTGCTTCCCAACTATGCAAATATATATATATATACTTCGTTATGGCCTGATAGAGGTACACCCCCTCCGAGAACCTTGTCGGTTAGGTGCCAAGACTGGTTCTGCTAATGCCCAATATCAAATATAGTAGTTTGGGGTAAAACGGGACACGAGCTTTCGGGGGTAATTACAGGACAGTAAAAAAAAATTCGAAGAAAAATTTTGACGACCTCCGATTATGCGCGATAGTATGCTCAAAACCTCTTCTTTCCAATGGTACAAACCGTTTCCCGATACCTTTAACCGTTTTCGAGTGACAGCCTAAAATACTGACTTTCCTGTTTTTACCCCTGTCCCGTTTTTACCCCAAACTACTATATAGGTCTTTATACGGGTTTACTGTGTTCTAAATTGCTTATTTCACTACAGGAACCAGTCCTGGATTACCTAACCTACAAGATTGGCGGGGTAAGGGCTCATTGTAAGGGGTCTGGTACTAGGGTGGAAGATCGGGGTGGATGCTGACAGCTCAAAAAAAAATAATAATCCCGTTTTATTATCGAGAAGAGGGCGTGCGTTGGAACGTAGACTTATTTTCCATCTATATGAGACCAAATTTAAATAAATCTACGAAGATTATAGTGTTTATTTCACGTTTTGAAGATTGAGGCGTTTAAGTGGCCAGGATTTTGGTACCTCTATCGAACCAGAGGGCCACTTAACATGCCGTAAATGAATATTGTTAGCCATCTAATAGCCCGTTTCGAAATATATAAGAATTTCGAGTAATTTGCATAGAAGTACAGAATAACCATATATTACGTAATCAAATCGCAGCACTGTGGTGTACAAGACCGTAGCAGAGATAATGAATGAACAAAGACAACTGCTTAACGAAACGAATAACAGAGAAATGACAACCAATAAACAGCAAAAGGTAATAACTTGAAGAACGTTGTCAATAGCGCACCCCCAAACTTAGGAGAAAAAGTGAGTGACAAGTACTTTTGGGTTTCAGCTGCCCACCCATTGATATGGCCGAGCGCCAAACACGCGCTGAAACCCCAGACAGGCCGCAACACGGCGCGCCCGGCCACATCAAATATCGCACAGGTCATTTTGTCAGCCGACCAACCCAGGATTAACCCGCCAGAAATATCAGACAGCTAATCAATGAGCCAAAAGGAAATCTTATGTTTCACAGTGTAACTACGTTGCAAATGTTGAACATGAGCTAGTACACAAGAATCAGGTTAATAAGTAATCGAAAAACAAAGTCAGCTTAGAGTAGCTACTCTAATAACGGTAGGGTATGGCACAAGGAACCGGGATTATCCTTAGCACGATTGCACAATTAACGCATAAGCAACTAAGCAACGACAGCATATAGCATAGGGCAGTAACCTGGAGAACATTGTTGGTAACGCACCTGCATTCTCAGAATAAAAGTGAGAGAGTTGTATTTTTGGGGTTTCAGCTGCCTGCCCATTGAGATGACCGAGCGTCAAACCCGCGCTGAAACCCTGGACCTGTAGCAGCGTGGTACGCCCGGTCACATCACATATCATAGAAGTCATATTTCACTCGATCAACTTAGAATCGAACCAGTAAGATAAAATAATTAGGAAATCGTTTGAAAGAACGTTATGGCTACGGAGAGTAACCATATTGCTAGTATTGAGCATGAGCAGTAGTTTTGAATTTTTTCAGAAGACAGACTGACATGGGCTGTAGGAAGAAGTCGTCTACATCATTGATTAGTTTTACCATTTGGTAAATTGTGCTTTGCTTTTCGACTCTAAACTGATGGATAGTACTTGATAAATTGTGCTTTGCTTCTCGACCTCTGATCTGACGGATGGTACTCTAACTCTGTGACGCCTTAAATGATAGATGTTCAGAGGCAAGAGGGGTAAATTGAATGGTGATCCTTAAGAAGAAACTTATGTGCTAATTTTAGTAAAAACTCTTTGAGTGTCATTGAATTATAAAAGACCTAAAGCTTTATACATCTCACCAACATGAATCTCAGGTACATAATGAGTGTTTGAACTTGAAATGCTGTACGTAGGATTTTATTCAATAAAATGGAGATTTTTCCTGGAAGAATAAGGTGCGCCTCCCTACAGTTCAACGCAGTAAATGACATGCGAGTAAATATTGATGTAATCGACATCTTTCAAGGTATTATGAGGTAACTTTTTGGATATGCAGCGACATAGGCCAAATTCCTTGCTCAATTTCTTAAAAACTTCTGCAATATGTAAGTTAAACGTAAGTTTAGATTTTAATGTTCTGCCTAAATATTTAGTCACCTTTACCCATTCAATTCTAGCATTATCAAAATATAAATCAGGAAATGGCGGATTATCTTCTGTTGTCAGGAGCATGAGTTTTGTTTTATGCTCATGTGGTGTCAGTCGGTTCATGACTAGCCAGGTCGAGAGATGCTTAATGAATTTTTCTATCCTATTCATTGCACGTTCAAAATTATCATCAGTAATATAAAAAACAGCATCATCAGCAAATAGCACACATATGACAGCAGTTAATAGCACGATATCATTGATAATTTTAAAAAGGAAGGGGCGTGAGGTTGAGCCTTGAGTAACGCCCAAACACACTGGTTTATCAGAAGAAGAAGCATTGCTATACGTTTCATATTGAGCACGTCCAGCCAGATAGATAAGACCGCAAAAAATCGAGCGTATTATGAGTAACACCATCTTTCTTCAGCTTCACACATAGTAGGTCATGATCAATGGTGTCTAAAGCTTTCCGGATATCTAGAAACATTCAAAAGCTATACTTCCTCCGATTAAAAGTCTGCAGACAATCGAAAACAACAGATAATATTGCACAAGATGTAGAGATACCTTCATTGAAACCAAACTGGGAGGGCGATAAAATCTTTCGTGCACTAAAGCACAAATTTAGCTGCTCAAAGATAATGCTTTCGAAGATCTCATTAAAAACAGAGTTGAAATTGGCCGATAGTTACAAACTAAACGAGGATCACCACTTTTGAAATATGGGACACCTCTAGCCCGTTTGAGAATATTAGGGTAAACTCCTGCTATAACACAACGGTTGAGGATGGCCACAAGTCTTTCAGATATTATAGGAAAAGGTTAGAAAGTATAGAAGGATTCAAAATCTCTGATAAATTTCTTGCTTTTAAATTGGGGACTATGTTTATAACTTCAGTAAGACTTTTAGAATAAAAGTGACATGATGCAGTGGTTTCCCGTGTGGTGAGAGGAAAATTCACGTGTTGCGTCGGTAGATTATTCACTAAATCAGTAGCAATATTTGAGAAATAATTCTTGAAAATTTGTACTACATCACTTGGTTTGTCAACAGCCGCTGTCTGGTTATGATTCAATACAATTTATTATTTTTTTCGTCCCATGAGCTCGTTCAGGACTTTTCAGATTTTCTTTGGGCTGTTTTTGAATGTTTTTATCTTTCTAATATGATAAACTTCCTCGGCTAATTTTAAAACACTATTTAAGGCGTTTTTAAACCACTTACAAAAAATAAAAACAACAGTTCCTCTCATGTACTGTTTGGATCTTGTTTCTCTTCCTCATGATAATTTTGATGTTACTGGTATTCCATGGAGCATGTTTACATCGCTTCACCTTCAAAGATTTATTATTATTGAGCAAAATTTATTATACTTGGTCATAATCATATTAACAAATTGCGTCAAACCCGCACAGCGATTTACTTGGGGAAGCGTTGATAAAATCCAAGTCTACAATTCGATCGATGAGTGCGTCTACCTTTGCCTGCGAGAGCAATCGATATGTTATGGAAATATTTGAGGGTTTAGGTATAAACGTAGAAATTAGGTAAGGCATGGAATGATCTTCAATTTCGTAGTCACAAATCCCCGTTACCATATCACCAAAACCCATATATGATAGAGTAAACTGTACCATGTAACACCACGACCCTGGCTGATTCTAGTGTGTTTAGATATTAAAGGCTGGTAGTTCAGAGAAGCCATTAACTGGATAAAGTTGTCAATTTTATTGAGGTTGAAGGGATTAAATAAATTGATGTTTAAATCGCCACAAATGAGGATGTTGAAATTAGGGGAAATCGAGTTGACCAAAAAATCTGCTAGAAACTCATTAAAAATTGACGTATCATAACCTGGAGCCTCTAAATACAGCAGACATTGACGACTACATCACTAACTTTAACAGTAAGAGAGAGTGGTTCACAAACGTTATAAAGACCTGATGTGTCACAATTTACACTCACATTCAAAATAACACGATAATAAACACAAATTCCACCTCCATTACGATGGCGATTAAGACATGATTTATTATAGCACTCAGTATTGAAAAAAATTGTCAATGTTGTCGTCTAGTCTTGATTCAGTAATGACAATCATACTGAAGTTAAAATTTAATGTTGCAAGAAAAGCACACAGATTGCTAAAGTTGTGATATATACTCCAAATAATAATGCACAATGCAGAAAATGAATCATCACCACTAGCTTTCACTCTGGCCTGGAACTGACTGAGAGAATCAAAGTTGCACGGAAAACTAGTGAGTTCAGTGGAGTGGTCATAAAAATAGAAAGTAGGGATATCTCCAAAGGAATCAGTTATCTCTAACATTGATCTTAGATCGGTTGGACAATACATTACCAACAGCATGCGACGAACCAGGACGTGGCTCAGTTGAGCTCGAAACTACCACCGCAGAAGCTGCGGCACCTACAGCAACACGAGACGCACTAGCTCGAGGTTCAGCCGAAACAGGAGCTGTCATCGGAAGAACTCCAGCTCCTTCCCCAACAGGATGGGATGCAGAAGTGTTACTGGATGAATTATTAAGCAATTACTCCATTTAAGCCAAATCAACCTCACTGTTGACAATGAAGGCCTTTGCTCTTCCCTCGACTCTGCAGTGAAATTTGATGGTGCCTGACCTCGTCTAAACATGTATGAACGACGACACAGTCTGCTTTAAAGCACGCACCCTGCAGAGTAGTTGCGAGCGGATCTTCGTTAGGTGCTCATTCTCATAGAAACCATGTGGTTGGCAGCTTTAATTTTACTTAGTATTCTCAACATGTGTTTGTCGCGACATTCAACTCGAATGTGCTTAGTAGCCTGGCCAACGATGACAGTAGCACAAAATATGTCGGAGTCAGCGATGAGATTTGGGACTGCAGAATTGAACTTCACACCAACAAGTGTTCTCAGCTGATTCTCCCTGCCATCGGACGGTGCAAGACGCAACTGACAAACCATATCATCAACAGCGCTGTGTCACATAGGCGCTTCATGTCTCTCCATTGGCAGCAGTTCTTCTTTCAGTAGCCTCCTTCTACTTTTACGTTCACTATCCCCGGCCTTTATTAATTAAAGGTGCGTCTTCCGAACTAAGATATCGAGTAAAACGCTGCAATAAACTTGAACACAACTCTGGTTAGCTTCTATGCAATGTGAGTGCACCGTGTCCATGATGCTGCCTTCCATACTCAAATAACTGCTTCACTGAAGTGATGAAATTTTGGCCTCTGAAGCGAAATTTGTTTCTCAGAGAAAGACAATAACCTAGAAGAAATAATTGTCTACTGTCCGTGAAATAATGGTGTACTGCCCGTCGTGAGTGATCATCTGCCGAATTTATAAGTCGTGACCTTAGAGAAGGAAGCTATAGAATTAGACTCCAGAAACTGCATTCATATGGTTCTGAGATCGGGAAAGGCATTCAGATAAAAGGAAAATGATCCCACTTTCGCCATCTTCTGCAACCTGGTCATCGATCTTTATAAAAACACAACTTAAATGCAAAATCTGTAACCTGACCGATTTTTCACCGATCAATAGATCTCCTTAAGAGGGGAGACACGAAGCGTTTTATTATATTAGGATTAATGGTCTCAAATGGTACTACCACAGACTAATGAAAACACAGACGGGTAGCTTCTATGCCCAGCTCAGTTCTATCTCGAGGTTCATGAGACGTCATCGTTCAGCCATCAGCGTTATGCTATGATAAGTTTCTTATAACGGAAAAATATTTGGACAGAGAAGAACTAGAACATTTAAACGAACTAGTCATAAATTAAATCTCGGAAATGTACTGGATTTTCGTAACGTCTTTGAAAGCGGAATGACTCTCGGGATGATTTCATTTTAAACGCCATCTCGGTTCGGAGTTTTCTAGTCATTCGGCATCGGCAAAATTTCGAGCAGTTTGAGCTATGTAGGTAGAACTCGTATCCTGTGTACGAAATATGATGAAATCAAGTTAATGCCTGTGACGTCATTATTCAGACAAAATTTTCTTGCAAAAATACTGATGAACTGCCCATCTGTGTCATCCTTAGTTTATGGTACTACTGCATGATGCGTAATACATATAATTGCAAATACGGAAAAATACTTTCTGTAGCCCAGTATGTTAGTATATTTTGGTGAAAATCAGTTTTACAAAATAAATGATCATGCAAAGTGCTAGTTTTATCAAGGAGTCGAAGCTAGAAAACATTAGGAGAACAGGAGTCGGACTTATCTGTTTCTGCCACACTTCTGGTTAGAGCTAGGGTAACCTACGCCCCCATCCTCTTCAGATCTAAGAAATCAACTCACCCATCCCCTTCAGAGCTACGAAATCTACGCCCCCATCCCCTACTGTATCTCCTGAAAGCGCTAGTCGAGGAACAGCAACAGCTTAGATTATCATTGCGATGTGATAAATAAAAAATAATGCAAGAACTGAGAAAAGGCAGTAGCTACCTCGCCACCGCTGAGTAACCCATGAACTGTTTATTGACTCGACTTCAAGCATAAGATAGGTGAACCATTCTAATCTACTCCTCTAGCTCTTTCTATGCACTACTCTCAGTGGACTTAATGTTTGTGCTTGATAATAGTATTTCGAAAAGAGGACACGACCAGGGACATTTAGTACGTCAAGCAAAAAAAAAAATCCTTTTACAGACGAATACTTCGCAAGGAAATAAAGTCGGAAAGAAAAATGAAACAAAGACTGTTGTTATGAATGGAGGTGGGCAAAACGAGGTAGAACAGTCTTGCGCCTAAACTGAGGAATAATTTCAAATCGACTCCGAGAAGAAAATTAATCAACTTGAACGATGGTAGCTCACATGCCATTCATGCATCAGACATATTTCACAGTGAAAAGTTCGAAGCTTCTCCCTCTCAGCACGATACAAAAGAAAGGAAAACATCCATACGCTCAAACTGAGTGTTTTTAAATCGACCTCGTAAAGAAAGCTAATCATTTTCAACTATGGCAACTCTCACACCACTTCATCCATCAGACATAATTCTCAGTCTAAAGTCCAATGTTCCTCCCTCTCAGCAAGGTAGCTCTTAGGCTACTTCATGAATCAGACTCATAACTCACGGGCTAGAGCTCCAAGTTCTTCCCTTGTTACCCAGAATTGGGTAGAATGTGCCTCTAGAAAAGAACGCCGCTCATTTCCCATGCAGGGATCATCTCGTTTTCTTTCGAGGATGAGCTGGTTTCTTTTCGAGATTTTACAGGAGGCCCCCAAGGCCGACACAACTCAGATCCTGGCGCTGTAAACCCACGATAAGGAAAAACAAACACGGCCCAACTTCTCGTCGCCTTGGGATCTTCAAGAAATTGTCCGACACAAAAACACGAATCGCAGCATCGCGACAAAAATCAATCCTTCACTTTATTGAAAATCCCAAGCGACCATCCAGACGCACAAGTTTCTCGTCGTTGAGTTAAACTCAGAGAGGCCCAACTTTTTCAGCAAGCAAAGAGAGAAAAAAAAGGAGCAAATCGGATAAGACAGCTGAATCATCTCGGTGCTAAATCAACAGTAATCTAATTTGAACTAAATCCGAATTCAATTCGAAAGATTGTCTTGATGACGTTATATTCGACTAAAATTCTCACCAATCATCTCCTCTAAAGTGATTTACTTCCTGCGACAAAAAGCTAAGTATGATATGTTTTTTATATTAAATAGTAGATGGAGACGTTTAGATCGTGCGAATTAGCGGGATATCTGTGGGTTCACAATCAACTGTGCTGAATAAAAGTATTAGCCTTAAGGAACTGTATTTGGTGAGTAGCAAAAACAAAATTGAAACGATTGAACGCAAGCGGCGTCCAGCTTAAGCGATAATATTAGGGTAATATCTTGGCCAAATGTGCGGCCGCTGAACAGACATCTTACTTCCGTGCCGTGCGATTTTTACTGAACGTCTACAGATCTATGGAGAACGCGTTCCTCGTCACTACATAGCGTTCTCCAATCTCACTCTCACGCTGTACTGCTTTTCCTTTGGATGATCGACTGTTTTTTTTTTTTTTTTTTCCTGGGTATGTCCTTCGTTACCACCTTAGGGCGTACAGCGACCACTGGCGGGCGAGCGACTCGAAGTGATAAGAGATAAGCTTCCTGTATACGTAGTTATTAATGCCATATGGAATACGAATACAACAAAAATTGACCAAGCGTTAACGGTTAATTGATATTATCGATTGCCTTAACCCCATCAACACCAACTAAAACCTTACCATCTCGCTGGTATATAGCTTTGTTTGAAACTTTACCCATGAAGTATGCTGATCTTTATGAAGTTCAGCAGGGAACAATTCGACCAGCATAGATAATATGTCCATACCGAGGCTGTACGCACCAATTATAATTGTTATTGGCTCCGCCAAAGAGGCTATGTTTCTGTCGATTTAGTCTGCCAGTCTATTTGTCTTTTTTCTGATTGTCTGACACAAAGATAACTCAAAAAGTTATGGCCGGGTCTTAACGAAATTTACAGGGATTGTTAGGCGCTTTCAGGAGATACAGTAGGGAATGGGAGCGTAGGTTATCTTAGCTTTGAAGGGGGGAGGCGTAGGAATAGATGATGAATTTTTGGTGAAGAATTTTTTTTCGAACGTTTGTCTGTCTGTCTCTTTTTTCCTAGTATATAACTCAAAGAAGTTATTGATGAAATTTTATTAAATTTGCAAGAGTTGTTAGGTATATTATGAAGAGTAAGTGACCAAACTTTTGCGATGATTGCTTAGTCCGTTTGCATGTTTGACTTTTTTTTTCAAAATATCTGCGGCAGCATTATTCAAAATGCTACGTATAGATCTTGAAAAAATTACAGAGTTATTATTATTATTATTATTATTATTACTGATCTTGGAGACTATAAAGAAAAAATCATAGTTTCAGAACCAATTTATATCTTTGGTCAACGTTACTTTGCTTGGCGGAGGTACGCCCTCTCAGAGTGTTTTAGTTGTGATTATTATCATTATTATTATCATCTTCCTCCTTTAAGCCTCGCTACTGACAGCGTGTACTATGATCTAAGAAAAGGAAGAACCACGGACATATAGAACGTTGAGAGAAACATGGAACCCATGCACGAAGGATTAACGTGCATGAGAACAGCAAATCAGCAAAGAAAAGCAATAACAGCAGAAAGCATCATCAGCACCACCGTATAAATGTGGAAAGAAGCAAAGTGGGCGCTAAGGGAAGACATCCTGAAGGCCTAGGCAAATCTAAGGTAACCTATAGGGTCCACTGGGGCGTCGCTCCCCATGCATGATAATGGGATAGGCGCACCTAACTAGGGCAGAGTAGGTACACATGCACCAACATAAAAGATCATCAACGGGCAGGCTAGACAAGAATATTATTAGCAGCATTAGTGGAGGGGAGCAAAGGTGAGGTGCTTATGACGTCATTGGTGGCTGTTAACTTGTACATA
The DNA here is from genome assembly GCA_001587735.2 of Parhyale hawaiensis. Classification (NCBI taxonomy): domain Eukaryota; kingdom Metazoa; phylum Arthropoda; class Malacostraca; order Amphipoda; family Hyalidae; genus Parhyale; species Parhyale hawaiensis. Next base: position 10,016,726 of record LQNS02015106.1, read on the forward strand.
GCGTGGTGCCGACTTATTAACGGTGGAGTTGTGGGGATAAGGAAACACAGTAGCTTTGCTCAATACTACATTAGACTAAAGAGCAGGTACACGCTGTTATCAAGACGGCGTACGGAAAGGGAAGAACGAGTCAGTCACACATGTGGCTGAGCATGGTTCAGGTTCGGGTTCGAGTTCAGGTTCCATGAATACCATAATACACTCAGAGAGAATCGCACATGAAAAATTCGTATTAGACAAAACATGGTATTCACTTGTATGCATCAATAAGGGATATACAAAACAGGATATTCTTTACACATATCAACAGTGGCAAACCACTTTACACAACAAACTGCCAGAAACCTTACGCGCAGTAAATTCCCCATATAAGGATATGAACAAGTGTTCTGAAGTATATTGATATCCGTCACAAGGTATTTGTATCCAATGACTTAATTACGAAGTAGATTACAAAGAAGACTATGACGCGATTTAACCCTCTGCTATTACACCATATTGAGACTAGCCAACTATTCGAAAATTGAATTATGCATCGAAATACACTTTCCTGTTACAATATTTCTCATTTCCTTTCTTGTCCTCTTTAGAAAGTACACAATTGCGCATTACACTATTCTCATTCTCACCAGAACACGAGTTTGAGCAGCTGTCACGTCTCCCGCACTGAGGCAGCGGTAAACGTTTTAAGCACATTCTCTCAACCTTTCATTAAGCTGTTATATTACGTTCATATAACTAGAGCAACTAGTTCACTATAGGTACCAACGCCTGCGTTATAGCTGTTTGCCGGATGGCATTATTATTCAAACACTCATAATTATAGCGTGTCTGTCCACCAATTAACTTCTTATATAGTACAGCATGCACAGAAACTTGAAGGGCAGCCAGACAGACCGTACTAATACTGTAGTTCTAAAGTAATTTGGAGGCACTTACAGAAAGCGCTTTCGTTGAATTCCGACAGACCCAAGGCGTTATACGCGGGAAGTCAACAAGCCAGTCAGTTAAATAATAATAATTGAGAAAGTTTGGACTTCAAGTTTTATAATAACAAAAAAAAGCCAGACTTTAGTTTTTTACAGCGGCGGCCTCGTTGAAGGAACGATGAATTAGTTCAACAAATCGCCGTTCCATCCGAAGACACTTGATAAAGATGAACTCGTATCCTAAACTGAGTAATATGATAAATAGCAACCCTTTACACAAGCCGGAAATTATATGTTGAGTAAGAAATCTTTAACTACTCCAGCAAAATTCCCTCACCTACGGAGTAATGCACATAGGCTAACTTTATTTAAGCGTATCACAGCCGAAATAGCATTACACACTATTTTATATAATTTTTCGTTTTGCAAACTTTTCATAAGTTGAACGGTCTCCAGTAACAATGGAGAATCGAGTAACCAAATTGCTACTGATCGTTTGGAAGTTGCATCGTTGCAACTACAGAGCAGCTGAATTATTGCACAGACTATCTACAGGGAGATCAGAAGAAGGGTAGGCACTTTTCGCTATTTTATTATGTATATATAATCTATATTATATACAGTATATTTCTTAACTAATCGATAGTTTTGTGATTGTGCGATTGAAACACCACAGAATTTATTTCGTCGTAAAGAGTACAATACAGGTACAGCTGAAAAATTCAAGAAAAAAAAATAGAATGACAAAAGAAGCCACGCTAAGCCTAATCGCTTCTCTGTCTAACTAAAAGAAAAAAATGATAATAAACCATCACAGATGGTATGTACTACGAAGGTATATAACAACAAAGAAAATTTGTTACAAAGAAATTAAAATATAGGTTACGTTTTCTACCTAGGAAAAAAACTCCATCTTTTCAAGAGTTCATAATCAAAATTCATTCAGTATGAGCAAAAATAAATGAAATAGTTTGTCAGCCATTCAAAAAATGGATAGAAATGTACAGTGATATATTTAAGCTTCCCACACCTCGTGTTAGTAAATCAAGGGTTTTTCGCGGGGATTATATTTGAGCGTATATCGTACTCATCCAGTCGCCAAACTATCCCGCTCTAAAACTGAACTGGAGCTTTGCCGGGATGTTATCTCACCAGAAATTATCGGTCCGAGTTTAGCCACCGCACACCGACGGGTTAAGCCGTGTAGTGATAGCTACGGAGGTGGATACTGTATATTGATCCAGTTATGTTAACACGGGTTTCTATCACTTCGAAAATAAAGGATTCCTAATGGCGCCGTACTTTTCACAAATATTTTACCTCAATGTTTCTGCCAAAAGGGCGTAAATACGAAGTAAACTTCCAAGCGTTTTTCAAGTCTCGAATTTGGCCAGTGGGTTAGTAACGGCCGGACAACAACGTATCTAGGAGACGAAGAGGGAAAAGAGACAGAAGAGAAAAACCCTCACTGCGGAGGGTCTTTTTGCAGCCTCTACAAGGGGGAGTCCCGTGAAGATGCCTACGGCCATTGGCAGCTTATTACATAAAGCAGAAAAAAAAAACAGCAAAAAAAACAGCAAACGCCGTCTTACGTTTACGTAGTCTCTCTCACCAACCTTATAGCAAAAGTACTTGCTGCCAGATGCAACGTGCCCTGCGGTAAGGCATTAGGGCTATCCCCGGGCCCATAAAATCCAGAGATATTTTAATCGGGATAGGAGGTGCAAGAATATACCTAAGGAGCCGAGGACTGCTAACTGGTACTCCTACTCACAATCCCTCTCTCCCTCCCCAATGTACCATAGTTTAGCGGGTGCACAGATCGGTAGAGTGCACCGTCAGAACCAAACTCTACACCTAACAAAGATTACACCGCTTCTATTCAGGGTAGGCAAATCAGCCTTCAGGACCGTGGAGGGAAATGTAGTATAACAAAAAATTTAAAATGCTTATATTTCATTCTTTTTAGAAATTAAATTTTAAAATGCTAATAATTTGTTGTTTTTTGGAAAGCATTTTCATTAATTATATTGTGTTGTGATGTTATGATGCGTAAATTGTTGCCCCCACTTCGTCTAATCACCCTGTATGCGGAAAGCAATTAGTTAACAGAAAAGACAGTAAGCTAGTGGTACACAGGCAACTGAACGTAATCGTCATATTCATTTTGTGATCAATGAGTGAAGATCTGATTGAAAGAGCATAAAGTTGTCTCAAGTATGGAATGAAAATTAATACACGAATCTCACTACTCTCTCTCCCAAAACATGCTTGATGTGAAAATCAATTTTTACGGCTGTTCTGAAGACGCTTGAGAACGTACGACTGTCCTAGAAGTCTACGAAAATTGCTTGAGCATAGATTGTTTCAACTATGAAAGGAAGTGCCAAATTCCGTATGAATGAAAGAGACCAGCGAATAGCAAGCAATTCGTCTATCTTTGTTTGACTGTGCGACAGGGAAAGTGAGATGGCATACCAATGCCTGCCTGGGAGTGCCTAACCATCAATATTTAAAGCCATTCTGTAAGAGGATCGGACTCTGTCTGGCGACAGTCCCACTGTCGATAGGGCTCAGA
>LQNS02015106.1:10050286-10079378 GCA_001587735.2 Parhyale hawaiensis
TTAAAGTAGGACCCTATGGTAAATGTGTGACACTTTGTCCTCCGACTGTGCTTGCCCGTTTGCCTCCACTTCCCTTACCGTCCGACCCTTATATAAGAACCCCATAGCGCACCCTGCTCATTTGCCCTTTAGGTTCCACCCGGTCAACATATGCCAAGTTTTTTAGGTCATTTCAAATAAAATTGTCTGGCATTCTTTGTAGCTTTTATCAAAAAATTTTCTGATGATGGGAGAAACTTCCCGAAACGTTAATTAGTTTTTATCTGTTATTCGACATCTGTTATTATTTTGACACTTAAATAAAACTATACATTTTGTATGGATAGTCGTTAAAACTGTAAAGATAATAAGAATGACGAACAATTTTTGTCTAAGCAATGTAATTAGAATATCACATTTTAAGTAACTGAGGCGCTTAACCAGCTGATAAAAACATTTACGACCAGGCGGCACAAAAGACTAAATGAAAGAAATTTGATATGGATTTCACCTCATTTAGTTTTCATTCACGGACCAAAATGTGCCACTATGACCAAGGCCAGTCAATTTTTAATAAATTTCTTTTGAGCCTTGTCAGGTCGTAGCGCTGCATAGCAATATTTATCATGGTGTGCAGTCGTACCTGAGGCTAACGCAATAAAACAGTAGTTGAAATACTCGGACAGTCAAGGTGCTTATATCATGTATTATGTGTACACTACAAGCGGAGCGGCGCGAAGCAAAGAGGCTCGGAGCGGTTAGGTGTTCAAATATAAACGGAGCAGAGCGATGCGGTTTAGGTATTCAGAAGGGATGAATCCCGATTTTTCGCTTATTTACGTATGAAACCGGCAACTTTTGACCAATTGCACTCCATTATAATAAGGAAAATTTCAAAAAAGACAAATTTGCCATTCAGTAGGGTTGGGAAATATTCAGTACTGTAATAATAACAGTGTTATTTTTACGAAGGTTGGTATTTATATTGCAAACTCTATTTACCATTGAGACCTAATTTCATAAAGTGAGTTATCATAGTGTTAAACGTTAATCAATAATATACTTTTCTTTCAAAATTGTAACGTTTTGTGTGCCTTGAATTAGTATTTTAAATGGATATATACTTTGTATTCTAATATTTAATGCCGCTAGCGGCAAAAAAAGGCCAATTCTTGACCGTAGCGCTCCGTATGTAGTGTGAAAAGCGAAGCGTTTCTGCATAGGAATATCTAAAAGCATTACTGCCGCTCCGCTTGTAGTGTGTAAGTACCCTTATGGTACAGGGAAATCTAGTGGCAGACAAAAAAAAATCACTGGCATTGAGTACATGAATCTGTAGGGTTGTCTGTCAATACATGGGACGATCTTCGAGTCAGAATAAGGCACTCACTGATGCGCACATTGTTCCAATTTCCACCATGCGAAAGCTGAGGCGAGAGTTTTGGAAAATAAAAAGTAGTATCATATGGGCTTCGTCTGCTTCCACGTCACAAAGAAGACCGTTTAGAATTTGCCAGTGAGCATCAAGCACAAGAAAAATGGAAGAGAGTTTCGTTGTCTGACAAACAAAAAATTAACCTAGACCGTCCTGATTGCTTCCAGCGTTACTGGTACGACAAAGAGTTGCAACCTAAAACATTTTCTACGTCGCACAGAGGTGAAGTAGGGTGCCTTTTCCTCCAGAAGCGCAGTGGAGCTTCAGTTGCGCAGGTACGTCGAACAACGGACAGCTCTGTTGACATGCTGCAGTGAGCATCCATTACGACGGAAGGCCTTGGTTTGTGGGCCGATGGATGGGTCTTACGTCAGGATGACGCAGCAACCCACAATGCCCGCTAAACCTACACTTTCTTCTCGGAGAATGGTGTCCTTTTCCGTCATCCAGCCTGTTTTCCAGCTCTGAATGCAGTAAACAAACGTTTGGAGATAGATGGTGATGAATGTCTACAATAATGGATAACAATTTAGGATAGCGAATGATCTTCGTGATGTCACCTTCACAGCTTGAAGCAATCTACTAAACATCTTGGAAACCCTCATTTGAAGCGTGCCTCAAGTAACTTTTGAGGTTATTATCATGAATAGGGGCAAGACTCATTACTAAAACCTTATTTTGTAAACGTTAACTTCAACTTTGCTGTAAAGACGTGTTTTTTCGAGTTGCTAAACTTAAATTTTTTTCAGCTGCTGAATACCTCAGTTACTTAAAACGTAATTTTCTAATTATATTTATTTGATAGAAAGTCCTACTTCTTCATCCTTTAGCTTCACCATGAGTAAACTTAGCAAAGTTTTGAAGTCTCTCTTTGCCAACTAGAGTTCTTACAGGTTTTCTACTTGTCCTAACTTATGGTCACGAATGTATGCCAGGCTACTGTAAGTGACGACCGCGCATGGAAACAGAAAATCATGAAAAAAATGAAGAAAGAAGACGAGCACGAGAACTATAAGCAGTGTAAGAATGAGTATGTAATACAACAAGCGAAACGCGAAACTCGGGAGTAGTGGACCACCGTCGACAGGAACGGAGACAGTCGACAGAGAACATTACGAATAAAACAGTGACTGAAATGGAGTAGAGAAAAAAAGGAAAAAAACTGTGAATGAACGAACAATGTCCCAAAGGCCAATGCTTGTGATGATTCAGTCACAATAATTGGTCATTACTGTCAACTCTTTATGTAAATATCGAAACAGACATTCAACTTTCGTACAAATCACGCAGTTTTAACAAAGATACCACCGTTGTCTTGCTTGAGTTAGTTATGACTTATATTTCAGTTTTACCACCGTAGCCGCAACTCAGGCGATTCAACAGTGAATTTCATTTTTTTGTTATTAGGTAATCAGTAGGAATATTCTATCTTGGCATTCCTGCCGGAAGGACTCAATTTGGCTCAGGGCGCTAATACTGACGGTAAAAAGACGCAAAGAATAGCAAAAGACACTCGAGTGGAAGGCTTCTTTTGTGGCCTTCCACATGAGAAAGACTAGAGGTGTCCCACGGACTAGGTCGGCTATCTCGATCGACAGCCCACCTCACGGAACAGAAAGGGAAATGTAGAGAACCTAACTAACTTTTACAAACTAACCTCGTCAGTAGGAACTGCAGCAAGCTGCAACATCTCCTGCGGAAAAGGCACTCGGGAACTTTGGGTGCGTGATGCCCAAATATATTGTGGCAGGAATAGTGCCCGCCAGAATATACCCCTCATAGCACCGTCGTCTTGATCGTCCACGCTAAGCATTCCCGGTGTTTTCGGTTTAACGGTCGCATATGAATCTCGATGAAATACTGTGTATTCAAGTTAGACAAGGCTATACTTTGGTTATGTTAGGCGTCTTTTTCTTACAAATTCCGTAAAAAAAAAGAATGCAGATGTGATTAATTACGGCCCTGGGATGGAAAAAATCCAACATCGCAGCTTTTAAACTGCCGTAAATTACCATTGAGATATTATGAGACAGCTTTAACATTACAGTGAGATCATGCAAAAAAATACAAATTTAAAAACGTTCGAAGGGCCGACCAACCTATAACACCAACTCAGTTTAACCACTTGAGAAACAATTCCAAAACTTTCTCCTTAAGCCTTTTAGTCATCCTCGTTCTGCAAATCGAGAATTTGCGTTGTAAAGTCAACTTCAGAAGACTCGGTAATGGAACCTCGATTGCAAATCAAAACTTTGCTCTCCATTGTTGGGCAACTCGACAAAACTCAAACCAATCCCAAAATTCGGATCAGTCGGCGTGGGCCGGCGGCGCCTATAGCCAGCAAAATCAGGAAGAAACGCAAGGCAACTTGAATTGTGGCCCCAAATGTGCGGTCGGCATCGTAGCAAGTCAAGCTGAAAGGCAAAACCAATTTGCAACCAATTTCCTGTCCCAATTGAGGATGATGATAGAGCGAGATTTTTTTCTCTGTGCATCAGCGTGAATATATGTCATTACTTTACATTTTGTCGTCCTAGAAATTATTTAATATTTCACATATTATTGCAAATCATCTGTTGTTATAAAGAAGATGTCTGGATGATTCAAGACTGCATCGAAAGTGAAAGGTGCTTCATGGGTGGAAAACAAAAGAGATACAAGCATGTCAAAAATTACACACGCGCAAAAAAAAAAAAAACAATCACTCACAAGACAGTACGCAGAGGAACAAATCGGGAAAGAAGAGGAAGATCATAGGCGAACCTAACTAACCTGACCCTATGGACAATCATAGGCCTCCTGAGAGGTCCGGAATGAAGAGCAATAATGTCAATAAATTATCAAAATCACGAACATGAAAACAGAAGGAATCAAAGTGGGCACAAAAGAAAGACTTCATGAAGACCTAGCTAAGGCTATCAGGTAACCCATGATGACCGATGGTGCGCTGCTCCCCATAACATGACATCGGTGAACCAATTTTTTTACCCCATAAAGGAAATAATCGAAATTTAATTTGAAACAGATGTGTTGGAACGAAGCGAACTGAAATCAATAATGAAGAAATACTGAAGTGAATGTAAAAAATACGGAAGTATTATTTAAAAAACTAAAGTCAGTTGAAACGGACTGAAACGTAAATATTTGAAAAGTTAGTAAATAAATGAACTGAAAAATAACTGCACACGCCAAAAACATATTATTTCACATTGGCTTTTAGTACGTTGTTTTGATGTAGAAGAGTGGAAGGCATGGAGGGCGAGGATAGGGATATGGGGATGCGGGTTACCCCCCGGACAGGGGAGGACGGCGCATGGGAGGCCAGCCGAGCGTGAAATTAATAGTGCCGTGCTGTACACTTTTCCCTGGCACATTTTGCGTAGAAATCAATATCCTGCAGACTGATAGGACTTTCCTTTCGTGTCAAGGCTGAATGTTGCCTTCTCTTGGACGAGTGAGAGACGAACTTTTCGAACTTGTTCGCTATTATTGGTTACTGTGAAAGTTGAGCATGGCAACATGCACAGCTATTGCTCTACTGCGGAGGACGTGGCTGGGATACAGAGGTGTATGGAGGATTGGAAAAACAACTTTTGCTCAATGATTTCGCCATACGTCAAGCTTAAAGACAGTTTCAATTTGATACAGAAAACTCGTTGCAAAAGAATAAACAAATCTAGCTAACGTCTTTCTTTCTTTCTTTCTTGAAAGTAATATTGCATTGCATGGCGAGAAGAGAATTCTTGGACTAAACAAAACACGTTCAAATTCACTAAAACATCTATCAAAACTCTGAGAATGTATATTTATAATCTTCTGAAACTATTAGAGATACTGTTTTGCAATATGTCCTCTCTCAACCCAAATTACCACGTCAGGTCTCCGTCGGAAGCTCACCACAGCGGCCCGCAGTTTTGCCCACGTTAACTTTCCCTAATTCTGCTGGAGATTTTATCAGAGTGTCGATTCGAAAAGGCGCAGGCTAATACCTACTCGTAGCATGAGAAACAAGTGATTTTGGCACTTTCAATGGCTTAACAATATAAGGATTTGATATTCCTGCGTGGTGAAGCTCATAAGCAGCTTCATGTTTGCCTATTTTTTATGGTAAATCCACTATTAATATCACTTTTATCACCTTTATCACCTTTAGTGCTTCCTCACTTATACAAACATGCGAATACAATTTAAAAATGAAACGTCACTAGTACAGGAAACAAGCCCTTCAAAAGTATGATTACTTATTGGGCACATGTCAATTATAAAAGGCAATACTGACTTAAACAATGCCNGAAACACATTGAAAAACGGTAGATCGTTTTTCTACTTCCAGTCGAACTGACGGTAGGTTAAATCTATTGTTTCTCGTATGGTGGTGAGCGCCTGGCAGTAGTGGGAGGAAATGTGCGCGAAAGCAATTTGTTTCACCAGTTGGTTTCCGTCACTATCAATCAGAAGAGATTACAGGAATAGTAGTTATTACAAATATTTTTATCTGTTTAATAACCAATATAGTTTTTTTTTTACATCTAAGCAAGTCCAAGGACTGTCTGCAGTGAAGGCGCCAGAAAATTTGTAAAGGGAGGCTGAGGGAAGATGGGGGTGTATTTAAATGTTGAGGGGCTTCGCAGTACAGACAGAAATGCATCTTTGTTACATGGGTGTTGTAGAGATATGGCTCATTATTAGGGTTCAAGCCGGCCGCTTCTTCCTTATTCCCCCCCTCCCCTTGGCGCCGCTACCGACTATCTGCCCGCCCAATATATAATTTAGGAAAATTTCCTGTTATACTGAAAAAAGGAGGGTTACAGCTCTTGTCAAAAACTTTTACAGGTTGGAACCCGCTTTTTTATGGTCGGGATCCCGTAGTCATCGAGGTTAATTTATGTACCTTGCGTACTTCATGTACCTCGTGGGTTTACGGAGGAAGTTCAGGTGCTATGTCTTCTGCGGGGTCGTTGTTAGCGACCAAAGAGAAAGCCAGCATCGAATTATCTCCACAACGCACGAACCCGCTGGCCGCTGGTCTATCTGGTATTCATTCTAAATGAGAATCCAGTAAATTTTGAACTCTATAACTATCACATCAGTGGTGTTTCGAATATGCCTACGCATTATTTTATACGATTTTGGTCCCCGTAGAGTGAAGCTATTAGAATATTCTGTCGCCACGGCTTTGCCCCCATATTTGCTTGGAATGCGTATATCACAAGTCCTTCCAGTTTTCTCAGAGTGTCTGGCGACAATCCGTTAATTCACATTCACAGTGATACGTTTCAGAATTTTCCAAGCAGTAATAGGTTATACGATTTTAAATAGCTTTAATCTGCGTTGTACTGAAAACAATTATTGGAGACAGCTAAGTCGTTTGTGGTAATCATACTTTCATGCCTCAAATTTTGGACATGAACTATCTTTGGATAGCTTCGAGTTGTTCTAGCTTTTTCTAGTACTCTGCATTTAAAGTAGAGAACAGTACCCTATTCTCGGCAGAATTAGTTGCTTACATACTGTGTGGCACCACTTCTACTTCGCATGGCAAGAAAGCTCGTAATACGCATCCACTTCACCTTTTCCCCACAGTGATAACTCTAGCATCGTCTTGTATTCTCACTCCAAGGTCTCTTAAATCCTTAAAACTGTCTTTCTTTCCATTTCATGTCCATCGCTGGGAGCATATGATGTGGATTCAAAAGTGTTGAATTTTTTCCGTAATTTAGCAGCTCGAATTTTATTTCAATAACAGTCACATTATTTTTTGCCGACCATTGGCAGATACTTTCCAAATCTCTCTGGACTCACAACACGTCTTCCACAGATTGTACAACAGCCAGTGTTCGTGCATCGTCAGCAAATGACGAAGGGGCTGCATAGTTGCATCTGTAACCCATGTAATTGATCATGATAAGAAAAAAGTACAGGCCCAAGCACGGTGCCTTGTGGTACTCCACTGAGTACTGCGGTTTTTTGACGACACTCTACTGTTGACGATTACACCTTGAGTTCTATTAAATTTTGAAAAGAATACTTCAAGTCACCGAAGACATTTTCCAAGGATACCATGTGGGGAAGTTTGAACATTAGGATGCGGTGGTCGTCCTTGTAAAAAGATTTAGCAAAGCCTAATTATATTACGTCCACATTCTTCCCTTGACACAATGGGAATCGTAGTGTTCTAGCAGCTGTGAAGTAGTGGAACGTTTATGTCGAAAACCAAGTTGTTCTGCTTTGAGTTTATCATTACTCTCTAGATCGTGCACTAGGTGTTAACGGGACACCCTTTCGAACGCTTCCAGTTCGTGGCCTGTTAATGAGACAGGTCTATAGTTAGCTGGATCCTTACTATTTCCAGTTTTTGCGATTGGGATAATGATTGCGTGATTATAAGTGCTTGGTATAACTCCATCGTCCAATGACTTACGCCACATGAGGTAAAGCGGATGAGAAATGCTTAGCTTGTACATTTTGAGTTTTTTACAGGAACATCATCAGGTCCTGAAGCACTGTTTCCGCTAAGTTCATCAACGGTCAATTCAATGCTTATTTTTGTGAATTCAAAATCTATTACGTAGTTACCAGTTGCTTCTAATAACTGAACTTCAGGGTTATAGGTCATTTTGATAAAAAATTTCCTGGTATTGAGGGCTCAGTATTTCGCTCGTCTCTTGATCGTCATCAGCCATCTATACCTTTGCGTCCAATAGGCTAATGGCCTTATTTTTGTTTTCAGAGACGAGTAAATTGATGCATAAGCGAAGAAGTACTTAATGTTTTCTTGCATTTGTTTTATGGCTTGCACTTCTTTTTCCTGTTTCTCTTCATCATGAGATTTTTATGTTGTGAATTTACTAGCCGCTATACTCCTTGCATTGAATCACCGTCGATGAATTTAACATGGCATAAATTTGCAGTGAACCGTTACGGAACAGATATACCAGCTAACATTTATGTACAATAGATCTTTCAATAAATCGAATTCTCCAGGCATCTCGTAGTTGACTGAAAGACAAAGGTAGAAGAAAGAGGTATAGAATACGCTGAAGAAAATTTGTGACCCATGTACCACGGATCACTCTTGTCTGATGTCCGATCGCAGTGCAAGCAGCACGCTTGGCAGCAAAATGGAGAGCAATGATATGAGACGTATAGTAACTTTATGAAAATAGAAAGAAAAGGATGTAAACAAAACCGATACCCAGGCTAAAGTAATCCAAATGAATTCGCTTGAGGATTTTGGACCCGTTTTGTACGCGTTTAAATTTAAGATATAAGAGCATCAGGTTCAGTCTAAAACGGTCCATGTTTTTAAAAAACACTTTCTACCCTTCAATCAAAACATAAAACCATGCAGTTCGAGAGAATTTTGAGTAAACAATAGTGCTTCACTCGTCAGCTTTGGTCTCAACGTCTAACATTTAATGCCTGATTTATGTTCAGTATTTTATGTTCAGTAAATGAACCAAGGTGGAGGAGGGGCCGAATGTCCGCTCCTGCACAGTCAGCGGGTGTGGGACTAATAATAATTGTGGACTGTGTGAAGCGGTACAGCCATGATCATAATGTTAAGGCTGGATCTTATTCTGTGGGTGTATAGGGATTCTAGAGGCAACGATTGAGAAGTCATTTTTGCAAAAAATGACTTCTCAATCATCGCCTCTTCTAATTCAATCGAACTCACAACATTAGAATCCCTTTATATCCATAGAATAAGACCTAGCCTCAACATAATGACCTCAGCTGTACCTCTTCACACTATTCCCGACTAACAAACTCCACATCTGCAGACTGTACTTGAGCTGACACCCGGCCCCTTCTCACAGCTCTGTTCATCCGCTCTTTGTACAGGACCGATATTTTTCCCCCGACTATACATGTTCATTTTCTCTCCGCCCTATATAATGTTTACAGCTGTACCACTCGTCACAAACCATGGCTGACGCTTTTTCCTCCGACTGCACTCGCCCGTTTTCCTCCGCTTCCCTTGCCGTTCGACGCCTATATGAGCACCCCATAGCGCATCGTGGTCATTCGCCCTCTAGGTTCCACCCTGCTAGCACTATCGAAACTTAGGTCATCTTAAATAAAACTTTTGTTAGGCATCCATAGAAGATTTTATTAGAGGTTTCTGATGATGGGATGAAATTCCGAAACGTTAAATTTTAATATTAGTTTGTGTCGACTTTTATTTCATTTTTATAATATGCCATAGGATAGTGTTTTTTATTATTTAACTTCCACAAAGACAACTCCGTTGTCGGGTGCAGAGCCAACATGGGAAGAGGTGTTGCCATTGTAGATAAAAATCAGTACCATCAAAAAATGAATGCAATCCTGGCCGATACAACCAAGTGCAGTGTATATGACTCACACACCGATCGTATCAAATTTACGCTTACATTCATTGACAAAATCCATAGATTATTGAAAAAATTGTTAGACCAAGGTATCATCACTGAAGCGATTTATCGTTCACTTTACAATTATTCAGGTGGTTCCCCTGGAATCATGTACGGGCTTCCAAAGGTACACAAAGCCGGTGCCTTTTACGACCAATTCTAGCTGCTTATAAAACACAGTCCAACCGTATTGCAAAAGTCCTCGTTCCATTACTTGAACCTTTAACAACTCATCAGTATACTTTGCGCAATTCATATGAATTTCGAGAACGTACCAAAAGCCTCCAATTACCTCCCAATGCCTACTTATCCAGCTTTGACATCACCACTCTTTTCACCAACATCCCCGAACACGAAACCATATAATTTTAAATAACAAAGTGTTTGATGACACGGACCCATTCCACAACATGGGCAAACCTACCTTTTGAACTTTTCTTAGCCTTGCCGTTCAAGATTCTTCTACATGCTTGACAATAGACTGTACAAGCAAATAGAGGGAATTTCCATGGGGTCCCCGCTCAGTTCCTCGTTACTAAATATTTTTTTCTACTCCATCATGAAACTCTTTGGCATAACGATTGGCCAAATGACTTCAAACCGATCCACTATAATCGTTATGTAGATGGCACCTTCCTCATATTCAACAATTAAATTGATTCTGATTTATTCCTGCAATATTTGAATAGTAAACATCCAAATATCAAATATACTACCGAAAAGCAATCATATAATTCTTCAGCTTTTCTAGATGTTTTAATAACTTACCAAGACTCAACACTGACTACTGGAGTTTACAGAAGTCCCACATTCTCAGGCCTCGGGACAAGTTTTTTCAGTCACTGCTACGATCAGTTTAAAATCAATGCAATAAAATCTTTACTATTTCGAGAATACCATTTGTCTCCTCCTACCTTTCATTTTCACACGAAGTTGACTTTCTCTGGACCACTTCTGCAAAATATTCCCTGACAAACCATTCAATCCCAGCATTAGCTAACCTTCTGTCCGTAAACTGGATTTTCTTCACTCGCATCCGTACAAAGCATCTGTTGGGGCAGTAAACACTTTCAAAACGTTCCTCTCTCAAGCCTAGCCACATTTAAACTTCAAATTTTCGTACAAAAATACATTTACCATAGGGTCTTACTTCAGATTTAAAGACAAAGCTCCCACACCAGTTCTGTCAAGTGTAGTCTACCATTTCCAGTGCAGAGGGTGCAATGCCTCGTACATCGGTAGCATTGGACAGCACTTCCAAGCCCGCATTGACAAACATTAGGTTTATCTAGTGGAACCGGCTTACCACTTGTAAAACCCTCAGATTCAGCTCCCCGCCTACATTTTGAACAAAACAACCATCCTATCAGCATGAATGACTTCATTATACTCTTTTAATCCCATCGAGCTCACATCATTCGAGTCCCTCTACATTCACAGAACATGACCCAGCCTTAACATTACGTATGACTTCGGCTGTACCGCTTCAAGCAGTACACAATTAGTCCCATTTCCACTGACTGTACAGGAGCTGACACCTTGCCCCTCCACCCACCTTGGTTCATTCGATTTTAAACTTTCCGTGACAACATCTATGCTCCCCTCAGTACATTAGCCAAAAAGAAAGCAATTTATATTCATAGGTGTAGATTCAAATTTCATTTTTCTGATGATGGAATACCTTTTCCAGAAACGTAAAATTTTATGATTAGTCGACATTACATTTAATATACTTATCTGCTAGAGATACCAAATCGATATTTTTTAAGTTTTACGACTAATAGCCTAGGAAAGGTAAAAAGACAAGCAGTGTTTTTTCCCTGCGGTCGGCCCCGCAGTTCCGGAGGGATTCTTGCTTTCTAATTTTTTTTACCAAACCACGAACTAAATGCAGTGGATACCCATTTCATGAAATATAATCCTAAAAATCAAATTTTTTATAAAGTGGTAAATGATCAGAACAAATTTTGTATACGCGAAAAAGCACCGCAATTAACTTAACTGATGCCCAAACAAGCAAAGTTCTGTTTCCATGCATAGTTGTGTTGAAATTATCACCGTTGCGATAAACTAGACAATCTAAAATGGCAAACTTATTATGCATTTGGTCTCTATCGTAAATTTGATGTACTGATGTTTTGTATACAACGTTAACCACACCAATATGCATGCGCATATACCTTTCCTCTCACGCAAACGCCGTCAACTCTCCCAACATCACATTCTATTCACATTCATGGGCCAACTCACCTGTTCAGAGAATAGAGACAGACCTTAGCACTGAGCATCTTCCCTCATTTATGACCACAGGTACAGAAAACTAGCTGATCCCAACAACAGCGACAGACTACAAACAACTTTGAAAACGCAAACTGGAATAGCTTTACAGACGACACGGGAATACTACACATTTCAAGACTGAAACATGTTATAACTTACAGATTTTGACCACACTGTCACTCAGTCAATGAAATCATGCAATAGACAGACATAGATTACATCCCTAAGAACAACCAACACTAACACAACCCTAACTTCACCCCAGAATTTGCCAGTCAACCTCAGGCAAACACCCACAACACACTCTCTGGCCACAACACTCAGCCGGCAACCGAAGTCTCAAGTACACATCAAAGTAGCTCATAAGCAAGGAGATAATTTGAAGGAATTCTTGGCCACACTTGTTAACAAAATAAATTGCATCACGACTCTAGAGAACCATACGTAACATCAACAAGTCACATACTGACCAAGATCAAACCCATGCAGCCATCACAGACAACAATAATTCTATCTCTTCCAGACAGGTACAATCCGGTATTCTTATACTTAAAGAGTTTGAAATGTCGCTAAAGTCCTAAAAAAGTAACTGTTATCGAACTTAAACTCACTTAAATTAGAAGAGATGTATGGTAGATAGTCGACACTTTACCAATAACTCTTGGTTATCATGTAAAAAAGTACTTTGACGGCTAATTTTTTCAACATTTTTATTTCATAGTGTGCAAGTTGAAACCGTACATCGAGGCAACGTAACCAGATTAATTGAATTGGATATAGGCTAAGTGGACAGCACGGAAGAAAGTCAGACGAGGGCACCGGACTTTACTTTCTAAAAAAAGTGACTTCTGGCAAGCTATCTTGTGCAGTCGCACGTTTGGTTACAGAGATGATTCTCATTTCTAGTTTTTACTGTTTCTTAGCAATGTGCATGATTTCTAGATACATTATCAGGCTGTAACAGTAGTAAAGATCTTCCCACTTGGCAATACGCCTCCTTCTCATTGCATGCGAGGGTTACGGTTCCAAAAAAGCTCGTTTAAGGTGAATTTTCCACTATTATTATTATATTTCTAGTTTAGGTCTCCCTACCTACAGAGTACACCGTGATCCAAAGAGAAGTAGAAAAAAGGGACATAAAGAATGTCAAGAGAATCGTGGAACCCATTCACGGGCCCACGCGCATGGGAACATGTGCACCAGTATATAAAGGGGTTACGTCCCATGACCCAATTGTCCCCTCTCCCCCAGGGCAAATATGATACTTTTAAATAATACACTGCCCTAAAGCTCAGGCAAAACATAACAGTAATGGTAATTAGAATAATATATGTGAAAAAAATCCCACCATACATAAGAAAAAAAAAACGCAATACTATGGCAATGGCTCCCATGCACACTCGCAGCTCACATAGAAGCGAAATTTCTTGCGTGGAGAGAAAAAACGGCCACAATTAGTGCCAGAACCGAGTGTAGTTGCTATCTGTGTCACTGAGTAATTGGCTCGGAAGCATATTTTCTACCGCCCTTGCTTTCGCAAGTCTAATTTAACCATATTCAACTGCTTCGTAAAATCTTGAACCCTCGAACGCGTTTCGCTTTGAACTGATTCATCAGTTTATTTGCTGTTTCATTTCCTACGGGAACTTCTGGACATGCAAGCGAAATTGGCGAGGGTAAAGCTAAAAAATTTCAGATGAAGTTGAAGAAGAAAAGTGAGCATGAGCAAAAACGAGTGTTTCAAAATCTGATGAGCAACACTGACAGCGTCATATTTTGCTCTGCTCAAGGCCATTCTGCAGTATTATAAAAGGGCTAATGTTTCTTATCAGGAAAACCGCAGCGTGAAATTCTTGCTGCGATCACACATCAACACCGTCGTCAATGGGCTGTCGTACAGCACGAAATAAAGCTATTATTCGACCTTTAATGCACTAGAACTGGCATTTTAATACGGGAAACTTTCGGTGCAACCCGATATGCTTGACGTAAATCCAAAACAAATCCAGTTTGGCCAGCAATTAAAAGAAAAGTATCAAGAGGCTACGCTAAATTCGAGAGCATTCTCTCTCATGCGCCAAAAAGTCCCAACGTCGGTCCCACTGTGCGATTATCGTGCCCCTCTAAGGAGTCTTAAGGCATCCTATTGCCATACTTCTGGACGTACGCACTAAATACGTTGGCAGTGTCCTCAGCACAAGATGAAAGTCCAAGCACTTCCTCATTGGATGACCTCACGCCTAGCATTTTGTCGGTACCATTAAGCATTCTTTAGGGCTACCCTGAGGCAAACAGCTTTTTGCACGACCAGATTGATATCTTGGACGCTCTTTGTTATAGCTTATTAACAGACTGGTGCAGCATATCGGCCGCTTGGGTATGGACGCTCACTTGCTCCTAAAGAAAGGCAAGTGCAGGCCCTGTTGGTACTTCTGTCGTGCAGCGTAGGCGCACTTCCGCTCCTATCCTCCTGTTACGAGCCATAACGCTTTGTCTTCTATTGTCTACATGTGCTATATTTGATGAAGGGAAAGAATACTTGTACAGTGTCTGTGGTAGTCTACATGTGTTGTAGCTACTTGAGAGACGGAAATAAAAACTATCTAGGCAGTGGTTGTCTGTAGTCCCAATGCCTCATGCTTTATGAAGATACAAAATAATACACATACACTGATGCTTAAAGAAGCGAACCTTTGCTTTTGCAGTGGTAGTCTACATGACCTGTAGCAACTTGAGGAAGTGATACAAAACATCTACTCAGTATTATTATTATTATTATTATAATGAGGGTTTTCCCGCCGTATCAGGAACGAAGACTATATAACAGCGATCCAATTTTATATCATATAGTTTAGAAGTTGAGTCGAGCTCAGAGGAGCTCTTTTAGTACAATCTCGGCCAGGTGCACCATGTCTGGCAGGAAATAAGGCGCGAGCATTTTTGACCCTATGTTATGAAAACATGGATTCACAAAAAAAAGAAAATACATACATAAATACAGATTTGTACGACTACATATAGCTACACGTAAGAAAGTAATTAATGTCTTTTGAAAATAGGTTTATCAAGTAAGAATGTAGTGTTCAACATTTATGCATGAATGTTCAATATTCGACGCGAAAGCCGTTAAGTCTAGTCGAGACTTCTGCTTGCTGGCAGAAGGTAGAACTGCNGAAACTTTCGGTGCAACCCGATATGCTTGACGTAAATCCAAAACAAATCCAGTTTGGCCAGCAATTAAAAGAAAAGTATCAAGAGGCTACGCTAAATTCGAGAGCATTCTCTCTCATGCGCCAAAAAGTCCCAACTTCGGTCCCACTGTGAGATTATCGTGCCCCTCTAGGGAGTCTTACGGCATCCTATTGCCATACTTCTGAACGTCCGCACTAAATACGTTGGCAGTGTCCTCAGCACAAGATGAAAGACCAAGCACTTCCTCATTGGATGACCTCACGCCTAGCATTTTGTCGGTACCATTAAGCATTCTTTAGGGCTACCCCGAGGCAAACAGCTTTTTGCACGACCAGATTGATATCTTGGACGCTCTTTGTTATAGCTTATTAACAGACTGGTGCAGCATATCGGCCGCTTGGGTATGGACGCTCACTTGCTCATAAAGAAAGGCAAGTGCAGGCCCTGTTGGTACTTCTGTCGTGCAGCGTAGGCGCACTTCCGCTCCTATCCTCCTGTTACGAGCCATAACGCTTTGTCTTCTATTGTCTACATGCGCTATATTTGATGAAGGGAAAGAATACTTGTACAGTGTCTGTGGTAGTGTAGATGTGTTTTGGCTACTTGAGAAAAGGAAATAGAAACTACCTACACAGTGGTTGCCTGTAGTCTCAATGCCTCATGCTTCAAGAAGATACAAAATAATACATGCACACATTGATGCTTGAAGAAGTGAACCTTTGCTTTTGCACAGTGGGAGTCTACATAACCTGTAGCTACTTGAGGAAGTGATACAAAATATCTACTCAGTAACTGTCTGCAGTCTACATGCCCTATACTTTAAGAAGAAAAATAGTAATTCAATGCAATGGTCGTCTGCACGCCCTACAGCTTCTTGAGAGAACGAAAAACAAAACCTATATATTGTCTGCCGACAGGCTACATGCCCCTGTGAAATACCTGTAAACACGCACAATGGCAGTCCACATGTCCTGTAGTTGTTGAAGGAAAACAATACATCTGACAACAGTTATCTCAGTCTACAGGGCTTGCTTTCCCGAAGTTGAAGAATAGACACGATACAAGTTCTATGCTTGAAGACGACACCAGACAGAACATTTATGAAGAGATGGCCTATAAACCCTATGCTTAAAAAAGAAACAACCATATCAGTCGATATTAATTACATGCCCCACTATACTGGAGCACTCTATACAACACATCTCCATAGTGGTGGTCTACTTGGCATATAGCCTATAGTTGAAGATCAGAAAGAAAACTATACAATCACAACCCGGTCATTCGAAAGACGTAGTAGTCAAACAAATCGTTAGTCGAACTAAAGCCAGAGATGAAGCATACTGTCTCGATATTCGNGGGGAATAGCTCGCCCCTTGGGGACATGTCTAACTCTCTTTATCTTTTCTTTTCTTTCTATATTATTTTCATAGGTACAATTCTATCATGTGCTACTTTCCGAGAATGATCAACTGGATCATCCATTCGTTCGCAATCAATCATTCATTTACAATTAGGGAAAACGACGTGCATTTATTTATTCTATATTTATTCTCATAATTACTTATGTATATGCCCATCAAATTACATACCCCGTAACACCTACACTGCTCGGCCGAACGTAATCGCTCAGCCTTGCGGTGCAGGGAAAGAGACGAAAACCGAAAAGAGAAGAAGACAGAAGAAAGCGAACACTCGTGCGGGGGGTCCCTTCCTTGGCCCCCCACACGGGAGCAGATAGGAGTCCCATGGGATGGGGCGCTTACCACCATTCGCCGGCCCACCTCGCGGAACAGAAGGGGAAATATAGAGGACCTACCTAACTTTACAAAACTAAATATCTCAGCAGGAACTGCTGCCAGATGCTACATCCCCTGCGGAGAAGGCACTCGGGACCCTTGGGTGCGTGATGCCCAAACATCTACTCAGTAACTGTCTGCAGTCTACATGCCCTATACTTTAAGAAGAAAAATAGTAATTCAATGCAATGGTCGTCTGCACGCCCTACAGCTACTTGAGAGAACGAAAACCAAAACCTATATATTGTCTGCCGACAGGCTACATGCCCCTATGCAATACCTGTATTGGCAGTCCACATGTCCTGTAGTTGTTGAAGCGAAACAATACATCTGACAACAGTTATCTCAGTCTACAGGGCATGCTTTCCCCAAGTTGAAGAATAGACACGATACAAGTTCTATGCTTGAAGACGACACCAGACAGAGGATCTTCGAAGAAATGGCCTATAAACCCTATGCATGAAAAACAAACAACCTTATCAGTCGATATTAATTACATGCCACACTATACTGGAACACTCTATCTAACACATCTCCAGAGTGGTGGTCTACTTGGCATATAGCCTATAGTTGAAGATCAGAAAGAAAACTATACAATCACAACCCGGTCATTCGAAAGACGTAGTAGTCAAACAAATCGTTAGTCGAACTAAAGCCAGAGATGAAGCATACTGTCTCGATATTCGACNGTGGTCTACTTGGCATATAGCCTATAGTTGAAGATCAGAAAGAAAACTATACAATCACAACCCGGTCATTCGAAAGACGTAGTAGTCAAACAAATCGTTAGTCGAACTAAAGCCAGAGATGAAGCATACTGTCTCGATATTCGACTGGATATCCGCTGCTCGCACGCCTACGCTAGACGTCATTTGATAGAATGCTTACGTGCTCTAGGCAAATCACTAATATCAATATAATCTATAAGCTATGCAAAACCACGCCTCGTGTGTGTTCAGTAGTTTTAAACCTAGGAGAGTAAGTCATATCTGCTACTATAATACGAGCTGCACCATTGGATGTATGTAACTCTCCGCCACCATAACATCTCCTGAACTTATGCTTTGCAGTGATTCTATAATGCTTGCAGTACCAATCCGTGATTTGAAGAGTGTCCAGTTGTGGCTCTGTTTAGCCACATATCTCCCTGCCAACGTGTAGACTGAAAGGCAAATCGCTCTTAGCTAGCAGAATTTTAAGTCGCCTAGAGGCTAACCCTTGAAACAGTTCGGGTTATGTACTGCGGTTCCGATCTTTCTTTAACAATAATTCAATGCCGCTGAGTATTTGAAGAAGATAACATGAATTTAATTGAGAGTAAATCAAATGTTTCCTGATTGAATCAAACCTATGCATGCTATAATGAGTATGTATATCCCATTGTCCAAAAAGTAATTCTACAAAATTGGTAGCTATAGAAAGCCAGGTATTATCAGTATTATCCTGTGTATACAGTACACCTCTCTGAATAAGAGCTACGGTAGACTCCGCCTAAGACGACAGCCGATTAGGATCGAGCGCACTCCGCTTAAGAAGCGTGAATTGATGAGAACCACACCAAACAAATCTGCTTCTAACAAAGTTACTCTGCTTTAGACGTAAAAAAAAATCATCTAGACGACACGCATAAAATGTATTATTTATCTCACTGCAATAATAGAGATAATTCCAACAATCAACTATATAACAACATTATGTTGTCTGCGCATGACAATGGTATAGTATAACAACAGTATTTTATTGCGCATACCAATTGTACCTATAACAATAGTATAGTATAACAATAGCATCGTAAAACAATAGAATGGTATAGTACTACAATAGTATATTGTTGTCGTATATAACGCACTGTCATCGACGCCGTAATATCTTTCCAGCTTTGACAAGATCTCAAGCATCCAGCGTAATCATCCAACATGGCCAATCATTTCATTCCATTCCCACGGATTGCGCTTAATTCGCTTGGCTTTTAGCCTATGCCGGCGACCGCATGCATAATGTCTGTTGACTTGCATTAAATCTTTACTACAGCTTGAATAAGTTGTGTGGCGTGAGTAAAACTGGCTGTCTTATTGACTGAGTCTTCATGAATTTAAGCAAATAGAAAGCCTTATTTCATTACGGAAGAGTAAGAAATATTTGACTTCAGTCTCTGTTTATACACTGGGCTGCATTTTAAAACTTTTTAAAAGAGGTTTAGTATTTGTCAGCAGATCTTTTATGCATTTTGCAGGCTGAGTTTGGAAATGTAACTCGTTTTGTTCAATCAGGTCAGATTTTTTTGCTATTTCAGTTTTATGAAAACAAATGACAACCAAATATTAATATTTATGTTTTCAGATGCCGCATAAATAATGGAAAATGGGAAACCTATGCCTAAAATAAGACAACTAGAGTTCATGTGAACTTCAAGAAGAAACACATCTCCTCCATTACTCGAATATCCTTGAGAAAACGCTCTCATAGCTTTTCGCTCAAATCACCGCAGTTTTTTTTAATTTAGTCTAAATGCGAACCAAGGAAGTGCATTTTAATGGACATGCATGCACCGAGAACTTGGTAGTTTCTAAGGAGCTAATTAATAACACGTTCATATTCTCAATTTTGGTAGTTGCCTAAAAGTTGATCACACTAGATAGATACAGTAATTGGTAAATCATGGTCCCTACCTACGGAGTTGCCGTTTTGGCCGTTACTCAACGCATATTTCAAAACTTTGTTAAAAGAAAATATAAAAATACTTATGCACGCTCTCTAAAATCTTTATTAGTAGTTTATTTAGAAAAAAGTAAAGCTTCCTATGCTTAAAATTCATCAGAAACCACGATATTTCCAATAATTTATGCTCTTAAAATTGAAATAAAATGAAAACCTTTCCTGAAAGGGCACAATTGCTTACATTTCTGTATTGTAGAATTCATAAGCCATATAGAAACACTTGACAAACCCTAAGCCTCAAAAATTATGCAGACCAGTGTTATCAGCTTAGAGCGATGTTTCAACTTCAAAGAGCGTCTGAACATTTTCCTGGTTCATTGTAAACAACAAAACAACGGCAGAGACAGAACATATTTACTTATTTATATATTTGTATCATCCGTGTAACGCTCTTAACGATATAGATAAGCGAAAAGAGGCAAGGTTGCTGGTTTTGCAATTATGCTGTGTTATCATGGAGATCGATCCGTGAAAAGTTACACCAGGTTGCAGAAGATGGCCAAGGTGATAACCTTATCTGTTTAACTGACTGCACTTCTTACTCAGCCCGCGTTGCAGTCTAAACTATTATGATATTTGCAACTTCTCTAAGTGTTGCAATAGGCCTGATTTTTTATTACTTTCTCTATGCATTGAAGATATACCATTTGTCCTCAGTTCACGATGTGCAATTCGAGTATGATCAATGAAGCGCAGAAGAGGTGATTTTTCACGATGCAGTAATCACAGAAATAATTTTTCGATCAGCTTACTTTCTTGCTTTGACGAAGCAGCTTACGCTTGGGCGTCAAAAATTTGAAGTACTGAAGTTGTATCCTACCTTACCTAGGTGACGAGTATATGATGCCTCAGCAGGAAATTCGAGTAACTTCAGTGATGCTTGATTGCTTTCATATTTAGATCTTTTTACATCACATTTCATCTACGGGAAGGAAGGCGTGTACTGATCAGATAGACTGAAAGAGAGAGCACTCATCTCTTCCCAATCGGTAATAATAGTTGTGATTAAAGTAGAATATGGTGGTGAGTGAGAGATTAAGGTCGATGATAAAACACTATGGTAGATATGTCAACCAAAACTTAACGTTAATTTTAGTAAATTTAAGTGAGTATTGGTGGAGTAATATTGGTTGTTTGAGGTTTGTCAGGAAGCGAATGTCGATGGTAGTACATTGATGTTCGAAGACTATATACCGTATATGGTGTAGCATGTGCTGGAGCACAACCATGATTGGTTATTAACGGATTTTCGTACAAACGATCATGAGTGGAATTCCTCCCATTATTTGGGGAAGAATATGAATGGGTTGCATTTGATTATAATATGGCTAGAATTTCCAACATAACCGACCAAAATGATTATATGTTTGAATGCTTAACATCTACAATTTCGTATTATAGTACAAAAATTTTGCACATTTCCTGTTTTTTCCTTCCTGTCGAAGATTTCCAATAAATTACAGGGTATGAATAGACGCTAACCGCCTTGACGTTATCTCTATCTATTGTTTCCAAATTTTATTAATGCTTTACCACTACAGCGTAGTTACCCATCATTATTAATTTGTTGTATCTCTTATTGGACAGTATTGCAATCTTTGATCAAATATTGCCATCTATTTTATGTTCAGTCAGTTTATATCTGTGAACTTTCATCAACAAATTATTCCCACTAGCTTTATATACTGGTATGTGACCTTGTATCACACAGCCGGTCAACACGTGAGCAGCTAGAAGATTTTGACGGATGTCAACGTGATGTTTAATTAGCTCTCGTTTTGATGTCTGCAGTCGACTTTGATGCACTTGTTCCGGACATGACTAATCCAGAGGTGAGTTGTTCCACATTATATGCATGCAGAAGAAGGACAAATATGTCTGTGTCATCCGCGACGACTGTAACATTTGTTTTTCCTGACTGTGTCAGGTGGGTGACTTGTGCAACAGTCACGTCCATCGGCCTCCTGATGCGTTGTTTTAATGTCTGATCTTGTATTACTTCACCATCAATGATTTCCCGAGGCACCGAATCAGCACCAGTGATTACATGCTTGTTGCTGCATGTTTTGCCTCTTCTGTGTTCCTTGATGTACTGGGAATTTATATCGATCAGTTACTTTTTATTGGCAGTAACTGTGAGGCATGTGGGTGCTCCTCGCGCGCCACAGCCAGGTGCAGCTGTTCAGTAGCCCGCTAGTCCTGTTCTGTTTCTTGCAAATGTGAAGACAGTGAAAGCTGCAGAAATCCCAACACAATGGCTGCATTCACTTCGGATTAACTTAGTAATGACTAATCCATACAAAATGCTTGAGGCAGGCGACGGACTCCAATTTCGGAGGATGTGTGGGAGTTTTGGTCAGTTTATTCAAGATATAATTGTTTTACCCCGTGATTCACATCTGTCTTGAGATACATTTCTGGTCCTTTTAAGTGAACATAACAAAGTTACTGCTTGCAAGAAATAATTGTGTAGATTACAAGAACCATGATTTCTAAGTTCTCTTAGGGCTCCAAATATTCAGAGTATAATGATAACATTTTAGTAACTTTCCCCGTTTTCAGAATAAATAATGCCTTTACGTGTTTTGAGCACCTTGTAACGGATTATTCTACCCCAAAAACCTATGATTTGCCTCCGGTACCAATGCTCTATGAAAAACATGACCGGACTTAGAGACCAAATCAGGCACGGTAGCGGCTATCTTAAATTTTCATGAATAAAAAATTTTTCCCAGCGATGCCAATTTGGCATGCGGCTGATTTCTATTGAGTACATCCCCATACACCACAAAAAAAAAATAAAACATTCTAGGTATATATCGAAATTCAGAGATCAGGTCAAAATGGCCATTTTTCCTCCGGACAAGTGCGGTAACTGACCAGACTGGTTCAAGCTCCCACTCTATAGCATCGTTCTGAAGTTTAGAGCCTTTCACCATTCTGAGCTGCAGGCCTAACAGGCACATATCAATTAGCTCCTTTTTTATAAGCAATTAATCATCAGTAAACAAAGCAGGTAGGTATCCAGTGCATAACATGTCAACAGTTGAAAAAGTTGATCTTGGTAGGATATAGTTGCATCATTCGCAGAACAGAGTCGATTTTGATCGTGAATGGCGTTTCTTACGGTTCACTATGGTAGCTCATGGTTGTACAGCTAAAACCATAATGGTGGTAATTGGGTTTGTATGGTTAGGAATTACAGTTGGCAATATGGTCGAAGGTTGTGACATATGTATCTCTATCACAATGCACCCCATAAATGGTTGAATATGGATCTCAACCATAATCATAGTTGTTTTACTATGATCACAACCATTATTTCCGATTGGGTTAAGACAATTAGAGTCGGCCGTTGTAGCGTATCCTTCAGAAGCATATTAGTAACGAAAGTATGATCAGTGAGAAAGGGTCATCAGAAATTCCTCGCTGTCGTTTTCGACAGCGCGAGCACTCTAGCTTGAAATGATATCCGAAATGGTACCAACGACACTTGCGCATCAGCAGACTTTACGGCTAATATTTGGATGAATTCATAATTATTAAAAGACTCACAGTTATATCTACGACACAATATGTACGAATATTTTGTACAGCGCACGGGGAATGAAATACTATATAGTGAGAATCCAGCTTTACAAAGTGACCAGTTAGAATTCTTCTTTTTTTTTACTACCGCCGTGAATAGTTTTCTACGGTGTTAATCATAAAAAGAGATATACGTTCTACTCTGTGTAAGAGTTCGGATAACATGGGCAGTTCCAAAAGTGTCTTGTCAATTGGATTCCGCTGCGCGTATCTGTTCCTATAAAGCTTACTATGTTTTTTTTTTTTACTTTAGATCACTCAGTTAATCATCCGGTTGTCTTGGCAAGCTCTCGTAACCACTACAGTTCATACTGTGTGTCTACCAAACACATACAAGCATGTATGCCGTCAAGTTAGTTTTCACGGAAAGTGTCACCAAGTTTCAAATGTGTCTTCATACTTGGAATGAATTTGTATTCCGACAGCTTTACTCGTTTGTGCTGTTTAAATAAACACAAAAACGCATTCACACTCCACCATATGACTTGTGCGAACCCTTTACTGACCGACTGAAAACGCTCGTTTAATAATTTCATCATGGAAGTAACCCTACCTCGTCATTTGCTCGGTAAAGGGATACCAGTTGTAGGGGTCACGCCACCTCATCCCAGCAAGAGGCACAACCCAGGGCTGCTGCTTGCTTCCCACGTTCTTTACATGGTCCGTCCCTCCTTTTCTTGCGCCGAGACCCGAAGAAATCTTAAATTGCCTCGGTTCTGAGAAAAAGCGTCCTAATCTCTTTGGGGACGAGCCTAGGAGCTTACTCTAATTTAATGCGCCTGTTAATATCGCGAATGGTTTGGCTTCCTATTTACAGCAGTAGAGGCCTCAATGGCATCAGGCTCCACACTTGAGTGATGAGACAGGGCCAGTCGTAACTAACTGGGGCCCAGCCGCACTCCTGGGAATATTATACCTCATTGACGGTTACAAATTGATTCTGCATAAGGCAAGGATTCTTCTTAACTTTATGATGAAAAAAAAAAAGAAAACATAGCCAGAGAGACGTGGCTAGTTGAGAGGACTTGCATGGAGTCTAGTATGGCGTATGGAACATCTCATTGCATGCCACTGACGTTTACAACTTGATCGTGCATGATATAAATTTTTTTCAAACTCGTAATGCAAAGAAAATGAGCCATAAAGTTATGTCTAGCTATAAGCTAGGTCCTAGCTGCACTCTTAAGATCAGGAGTTTCCTGCATGCCGCTGCTGAAATTACGTCAGGCAAAGGTAAATGTTTGGAACTTTGTACAAAAATTATGCACCCTGAAAATGAGGGTTAATTTGACATGTACGGCAACACCGTAATTTTGGCAGAAAATACCTGAATAATGCAAGTCTAATTAGGGGTCTCCTTGTCTTTTTTTTTTCTCTCTCTCTCTCTCTCTCTCTCTCTCTCTCTCTGCACACGAGCCATCATCCCTTCTCCACAAAGTCAACTGTTACAATTTGCTAATTACCTATCAAGAAATTAAGAAAGATTAGCCACATCGTACCTATAGGAAGCTACTTTAGTGTTTGAGAGAATCTATACTATGCAATAGGTAACTAGTTTGAAGTGATATAAGACTTGGTAATGATATATTTCTCATCACAATATTACCACAGTGTTTAGGCAACAATGGGAGCAAGTGTTTCTAGTTTAGTTGTTGTATTGCTGCTGCGATGGTGCAACAAGAAGAGACTTCAGCACGGTCTGCCCCAGAGAGTTGGAAATAATTGGAGGGAATTTACTCACGAATAATTATTAACCACGCGTGAACGCAAGTAGACCTGGTCATCTATGTCATAGTCAGGAATCGCTTCGTTAAAATAAGCGTCTATGTCAGGGATAGATATAAATCAACTAGAACGCCTAGTGGCGTAAGACCATAACCCCCGGTGAAGTGCAAATTTCAACGTAGTCATTCTATTAAGGCTAACTTACTTTAAAATTTGAGCACTTTTAGCATCTGGGTAAACCCACCCTCACTCCGTGCAAACATTTGTGATAATTGCTCAACTCCATCTCCCTCTTTTTGGGTTGACAAACTAACCAATATACAAACATATATATGAACTTTAATTTTCAACGAAAATATCACCTCTCTTACTTTGTTCGGAGGTGATAAATAGATTGAGGTATGCCAGAATATATTATTATTGTTGTTGCATTCCTAGAAGCCTGCTTACTCATAGCGTACCTACACTGGGATCCGAAGTAAGGAAGAAAGGAGATCCTGAACGTCGCGAGAAACATAGAATAGATGCACTAGGTTGAATTTTGGCTACTTTGTTTGTACTTGTAAGCTTGTAAGCATATTTTGTGAACCCATTGTGTTCTTAATAAAAGCTAATTTAATAATAATAATAATATGTGCAAGGGAACAAGTTGGGGAAGAAGAGGAGAAAGCGCCATCAGCGCCAGCATGAAAATGGTAAGAAGCAGAGTAAGCACGGAGGGAAGACGTCTCGAAGGACTAGCTGACGTTAAGGTAACCTACTGTCTCGTCTCTTTGGGGTCGCTGCTCCCCGTTACCTGAGATAGGCGAGCCCAAGTAAGCTAACAATACATGGCCTGTCCTATGCCCCTGATCGAGGGGTGTGCCAAAGTCATTTTCTGTAGTGCTTCAGAAAGAAGCTGGAAGGATTTGAAGAATTATACAAAAATATTCAATAATAGTCATTTCATAGTTAAACATGAAGAAATGCAATTTGAATGGAGATTATATTTGCCTTTCATATATAATAGTATTTAATTCCCATTAATGAAATAAATTTCGCTTTTTTTTTTTTTTGCTATTTTGACTAATCCTCCGAAGCAAAGTGCTTCGCTAAATGAATTACGTCTGCCATACAAATAGGTACGTAGTATGTGTAGACTATGCTTTTCAAAAAGTAAACTATATTGTTGTCAGAATGTGTGTGTGCACTAAAATTCAAGAGCACCCATTGCATCGAATATATGGAACTAACTATTACTGAACATAATCAACCACTACATAAAAAAGGATCGACTCGTAACTAGGGCTTATATACATAGTTCATGAATCTCGATCACCGATAACTAGGTTTCAGAGAAACAAACGACGAAAATTGCCCAGAATGTAACTCTTATTGCCAAAAGATAGCATTAAGATGGCTTCTATTTCCCAAAGTCAGTCAGACATAGTATAACTACGTAATCTCAATTATTAAAGTTAGTAAATGAGATTGAAGAGGATATGCCTTTACCGATGCCATCATATCTTTTAAAAAAGCATTTTAAACTAGAGCACTCTGAGAGCGCAAACCTCCGCCAAGTGAGGCAACGGTAGCAAAAATTCAAATTGGCTCTGAAACCATAATATTCTTTGCATAAGCTCCAAAATCTAATCATTTGTGCCTTTTTATATTAACAACAGCTTGTTTAATTTTCTTGAAGATCCGTTCATAACTTTTTAGTTATACTGTTAAAAAACGTTATGGCAAATATGAGTCAAACATACAAACGAACCAACCGATCTGCACCAAAATTTGATCATTTATGTCTGTTACCATTATTAAAAACTCCTATGAATTTCATGAAAATCCATTCATTATTTTTTAAGTTATTGTGCTAACAAGCACAAAATTAAAAACAGTCACAAACGAACGAACAAACAAACGGACCATTGCCAAAATTTGGTCATTTACTCTATGTTATACACCGAACAACTCATGTTAATTTCATGTAATCCATTCATAACTTTTTGAGTTATGGCAACGAAAAAATGACGCAGACAAACAAACAAACGGATGGACATATCTTCACTAAAAGTTAATCATCTGTTCCTCCTAACATACCTAACGATCCCTATAAATTTCATCCAAATCAGTTCATAACTTTTTGAGTTATCTTAGTGACAGACAGACAGACAAACAAACAGACAAACACGACGAAAACATAACCTCCTTGGCGGAGGTAAATATCGGCTCATACTCATTATTAGCGAGATTGACTCTTTTCCTTTTGCTCAGCTTTTTTCATGACCCGACATATTGTTATGTATTCTTCAGATATAATTGTATTTCTAAGATTTTTTTCTTCTTTACTTTTTAATTTACCAAAGAAACCATAGCCCTTAGAGCGGCCCCATATCATTGCCCATCTATGTTTACTATGTATCAGTGCATGGTGCGGCAGTAATTCGATTGAGTCAAAGAAATCTAATGATTATGCTACCTCTCTGGGGTTTCAGCACGGGTTGGCTCTCGGTCACTTCAACGGGTGGGCAGCTGAAACCCCAAAAATGCCACTTTGTTGCTGTTCTCCAAGACTGCCTTAGTGCTACCAGCAGCGTTTAATGTGATTTACTTTGTCTGTGTGATAGTTGTTCGTACAAGATTGCGACACTTACTGCTGAATTGTGTAAGAATATGTACGATAATATTCATTCTAACATTTTTGTTGGCCACAACCCTTTAGTTCTTAGTTGAAGGAATAGTAATATTTTGGCGATTTGTTTTCTAATTTTATACCAGGGACTATATTTTCACTTATGTTTTTTGAACTGAAGGATTTATAACCTATTTGTGAGACCCTTATTTTTCAGATATTTTTCTGTGTTTTTATGATTTGTTACCCTTTTTAGGTCCCAGAAGCAAAAGGGCTTATAGTGACCTTTTGTCCCTCATCGAAGTTTTAATTCTCCGTATATGTTTCTATTCATGCTGTGACTAATAAATTTCTATGGATTTTCAATTGTAGCCCCGAGCCAAGGACTAGTATTAAAGGTTAGTACTAGTCCTCGCCCCACGCGTATCTGTCTCCGCCCTCTTCACTTACTGGCCAGCTGTGACGTCATCTGGAGACCAAAACACCCCAGCTAGCCCGCTATAGTCTCTATTGACGCTATAGTCTCTATTGAATTAGTCTATTGACGCTATAGTCTCTATTGACGCTATAGTCTCTATTGACGCTATAGTCTCTATTGACGCTATAGTCNACTGACGCTATAGTCTACTGACGCTATAGTCTCTACTGACGCTATAGTCTCTACTGACGCTATAGTCTCTATTGATGCTATAGTCTCTACTGACACTATAGTCTCTATTGACGCTATAATCTCTATTGATGCTATAGTCTCTATTGATGCTATAGTCTCTACTGACACTATAGTCTCTATTGACGCTATAGTCTCTATTGACGCTATAGTCTCTACTGACACTATAGTCTCTATTGACACTATAGTCTCTACTGACACTATAGTCTCTACTGACACTATAGTCTCTATTGACGCTATAATCTCTATTGACGCTATAGTCTCTACTGACACTATAGTCTCTATTGACGCTATAATCTCTATTGACGCTATAGTCTCTATTGACGCTATAGTCTCTACTGACACTATAGTCTCTATTGACGCTATAGTCTCTACTGACACTATAGTCTCTATTGACGCTATAGTCTCTATTGACACTATAGTCTCTATTGACGCTATAGTCTCTATTGACACTATAGTCTCTATTGACGCTATAGTCTCTACTGATACTATAGTCTCTACTGACACTATAGTCTCTACTGATACTATAGTCTCTATTGACGCTATAGTCTCTATTGACGCTATAGTCTCTATTGACACTATAGTCTCTATTGACGCTATAGTCTCTACTGATACTATAGTCTCTACTGACACTATAGTCTCTACTGACACTATAGTCTCTATTGACACTATAGTCTCTATTGACACTATAGTCTCTATTGA
>LQNS02015106.1:10081588-10092532 GCA_001587735.2 Parhyale hawaiensis
AGTCTCTACTGATACTATAGTCTCTACTGACACTATAGTCTCTATTGATACTATAGTCTCTATTGATACTATAGTCTCTACTGACACTATAGTCTCTACTGATACTATAGTCTCTACTGATACTATAGTCTCTATTGATACTATAGCCTCTATTGACACTATGGTCTCTATTGACACTATGGTCTCTATTGACAATATAGTCTCTATTGACGATTTTCATTTCTCGTTTGATTAAACGTTTTTTACTCATCACTACGACAAGCAAGTTCAATTAAGATATTGCGATTTATTGGAAAATACCTTATAGCTCGCCATGGCTTGACAGCACTGTAAAAGAGTCCCTTCGAGTCAACTGAACGTGCTATTTTTCCTCATATTTCAACGCAGCGTGTGAGAAAACAAAGCGACATTAGACATTTTATGGACAGCATGAAACAAATATATTAATTTTAATGGCCAGTAGCCTAGTTTCTCATGAGTTTTCTAACTGTCAATAAATTATAGTCATCTGCATATAATACCTCCATATATAATACAGGGCAAAATAGGATAACACTTGATAAACGGGTTTGTAGAAACACGTAGATAAAATCAAGATTAAAGGTAAATTAGTTAGTTAGTTACCCCAAAACAGTTTACATTCTATATTTGCTGCAATATTTCAGGGATCCTACGTTGAACTTTACGTCGAGCCTGCCATTCGTAGCCTCATCATCCTCAAGATAGCAGTAACTCACAGATAGAAGGTTAGATAAGTTTACTGGTGTATAAATGTTTGTTCTAGAGGTGGATGTGAAAACGACATTTCATGAATAATTAAGTTATTGTTTACACAAATGTATGTTAGCTATAGGTGTTTCTATTCAGGAGACAGGTATTGTACATCACGACCTACGTTGCGCTCATTTTATGTAACTGTACTATAGCGTAAAGATGCTAAGACATGAAGATATTTATCTAGTTATGCTTAGATATAGTTTCAAACGAAAAATGGTAATGCATAACTGTCTTTTGTCTAAATAGCCACAGAGCATGCTAATCTTTACCCATACTGACCGGGAAAAACTGTCGAGCAAATTTACTGCGAAAATTTGCCGATTCACAATTTTGCACTTAGATTTCTATCTTCAAAATATCTAAAGAAGCCCATAGTCAATTCATTATCTTTTGCGTGACAAAAAAAACACGGAAACAATCGATAATTGGCTTTCTCTTCTCATTACTTCCATAAACTCAAGCAGAAGAACGGCACTAGCTGAGCTTGAGATCTCCAGGTGACGTTTTAGAGCGAGATGCGCAGAAGAGACGCAAACTAGTCAAGCGAGGAGGCGGTCCCGCGTGACCCAGTTCGAGCGAGCTCAATATGAAACGTTTCGAGCCGGGATCATCTCGAGCGTGCCAATGCTGCGACGCGTCGAACGGGGGAATTTTCATATATACGGCATGTCATGTTGGTCGATACTTTTATATGTATATAACCGAGTTTTAAACCTAACTAACCAACAACCATCAACGATTCAAAGAGAGTTATTTACTCCGCTCGATCAAGTGCTCGCCCTAACTCCATGGGCCCCGCCCGAAACGTCCAGACACCGATGAGGCTACCTTTGTGTAGTTATAGCATGCATTCAGACTTCGAAATAAGAAGTGTCGACCTATTTATAGCACAGACTTTCCTATAGCTCTTGACTTCGCTTTTCATAACCGGCCGTTACAGTAGCCAATTCCGTGGTTCTGATTAAGCAGAATCGATCGTGCTAATGACCTATTATCTACCTAACATATACTGAGTAGCAAAGCAGATACAGCGCACTCAATTAGATGATGTAACTTGCAAAACAGAAGGACACCAGCTTCTCAAAGAGAGCGAAATTCCCTAACATTGAAATGTCAAAGTATAGGTATGTATTATGTTACAGACAGCTCCCAACTTTTATAACTACAACTGCGAAGAAACACATATGTCATGTATTGTCACCGGATAAAATAAATACTGTATAATATCAGATACATAATCGTAGAACGTCTGTGACTGCACCGTATACAAAAAACAGTCAAGTACTTCCTGCCGATTACGTAATTTTTGCTTAATTTATAAGACTTGCACTGGAGCTCTCGCATCATCTCCACATTACACCCAGCTAAGTGACAATGGTTACTATTTAACGCCTTATAAATTACAATAACCATACCAGGAAGTTCACCCGCGGTACAGGAAAGAGCACCATAGCATCCTCTATTATGGCATAATTTATTAGCTTTGTGTCAGCAGCGTAGCATTCTGCGAAGCGCTTCCTCGTTGGCTCTTCCTGTCTGAATTAAACATCACCTTTCGTAGGAATATTATTATTATTTTTATATTCCCAGTTTAAGCCTCCCTACCCACAAAAGCCGCTGTGATCTAAAGAGACAAAGCAGAGGCGTCAAGTAGCAGGTCGACAAAAATGTGGAACCTATGCACATGGGAACAGCAGGTTGGGAAAGAAGAGGATGAACATGAGAAAACGCGATTAGTAGAAGTATGAAAATGGAAGGAAGGCTTTCCATAAAATAGCACTACTTTTAGCGTGGACAAACGTTTATCGTTGGTTAATATTATATCAACTTGTAGCACCTCTTCGTGGCCTGTAACCCGTAATGGACTATTTTTTATAAAACATTACTTGCGAAATTGTATTTTTGACAGACAAAGTAAATTATGTTTGAATAACATATCTAACTTTACAAACGAAACATTGTGGCAATCTTCACTAGCAGGCACGCGTTAACGTCAGTTATTTTTGGAGACTACCAAATATCACCGGCTAATGTCTACAGTTAGTATTCCCAGAATTAAATTCAAAATTTGGTTTACCGCAAGTTCTGCTCTGCATGGCCCAAACGTCGACTACTCAAGCATTAATTATTCATTACAAGATGAACTTAATATTGCCAATAATATCGTTAGTTCTGCTCTGAAAACTGACAAAAAATGTTCGCTCAGATATTTCATGGTGACGAATTAGTCACAGGGAGGCGTTAAGTGTTAAGTTACATCGGTATCTAATCTGAAGCAGATGTGTACAGCTATCTTTTGTCTATAGAAGCTCTTGCAAAAATTTTCTTTTTTAACCAACAGCTTCACAATTTTATACGTATGGAAAGGTAATATGAACACAGTTTTAAAAGTCCCTTAGAATTGTGGAATACCGGTACGCGTTTAGTTACATTTAACTAATAAAAGAAATTGCGTAATCTGCTTTTAAACCTCCAATGACATCAAAGCTCCGAACTAAGATAATTAGAAACTTCTTTCATAGTCAGTTTTCTGAACAAGCAACCTAGTTTTCATACATTACTTCTTCAGCAATTTCAGGAATTGTCTAACATACTTCTAGTAAATTGATATCCGTTTTACGTAATTTCACCATTAAAGCCGTTAAAAAACGTGGCTTGACAGACACTTTATTTTACTGCTTTGACGTTGGGAACTGACGTTTCAATAGCATAAAGATATAGACGCTAAAGAAACAAACATACCCTTATATACCTAAAATATTCTATGTAACTGGCAATAGACAAAGCCCAGAAAAAGCAACACTACTTCAAAAAAAGCAGCAAGAAAACTCAGAAGAAAAGTACCTATCTAAGGTCTTCGTCGTTATCACCCCACACACAGCATATTACCCTACGCGAAGTTTGTGACGCCAGGCGCCTCATCAAAGAGGACACTGAGTATCTCGAGAGAAAGAGATATGCCCACAAGCACAAGGTCTAGCATGTTTACAGGTGGATGGTGACAGTGACATTCATAGATCCATGCTCTTCTGCATTCAACGTCATACTCCGGGAAAAGCGCCAAACATTCATGGCAACAAGTCTCTGTACAAAACTGAGCGCCAGTATTTGGCATGCTAGATAGAGTAGGCTCAAGTGGTGGACCCTGTCAGAAGCCTCACTGAGGCCCAGTTGAACGAGGTAAATCGGCGACCCACGTCCGACTTCAAGTGATGCAACCTCAGGCAATAGAGCGTCACAACAACATAAGCCCATGCAATATCTACGTAAGCTAATCCTGTAGCAACCCAGTATATGTATAGTTATAGCAAAGAGACTCAATTAGAAGCCACCAGCTTTTGAATCCATGTTACGGTACAGAAGGTTTTCACCTATTTTACACGAATTTATTGGACGTAGCCGTCGCAAATCGTCATCTTCTAGACATCGATACGTTTATTTCAACTTCCTTTACTATTCAAAGCATTTCATAACTGAGCAATTATATTTGGCAGTAACTTAAGAACAATTCCTTGACATAATTGTAATCGTGTGGCATGGATATTCTAGTTACAACTGTCAAAATTGGCACTTTCTTTTATGTAATATTCCATAATTGCGTAGCTAACAATACATGCGTCACTATGAATAGTCAATTTCGTGCATAAACTATGCGGCCAGCAGTGATGAATATGAGGCGGATGAGGTGTCCTTAAGAATAGAACCTTGAAGTTTACTTTTAAAAAATTATATTTAACACGACGTGAATTCGTAACATTTAATATTATTTGGTAAAAGAAGCTGATTAAGCTTTATCAAAGTGTTTTCGGTACAACTATGTAAGGCTAGTCAGGCGAGGGCAGGTTTGCTTTGTTATTCTGTCCTATATACATATAGGCTAAATTTCTCCATTCATTTATAAAAGTCATGGCTTACGACAGCCTTGGGTCGCAGTCGTGTTGTGCGCATTAAAATGTTACAGAACCAGGCCATACAATTTCTGGGTTTGAATGAACAAGGGAGACTGAAAATGAAAAAAATATCACGCATAAATATAACAGCATCTTGAAATAGAATTTTCAGAAGCGAGTTGCCCTCTAAATATGAAATACGACCGAATTAGCCAACAGGTACACTTGTATTAAAGTGCCACATGATACACTGCTTTCAGAAATAAGTTTGCAAGAAAAAATTGAATTTATTCCAATCCATGAAAATCCCCTCTGCCTGAACAATTGTTATCGCATGATTAATCGCTGGCTTCACTGACGGATTCACGATCGTAGATGACAAGAACTTCTGAAGTTGCTCTTGAAAAATCATACTAGGCTACGCTAATATTAAAGTGGCGCATGCACTGCAAGTTCACTTACCTAGGTACTTCTATATCCAAGCACCAAAATGGGTCTTCAGTGAAGTCCGGCAGTAGTCACACAAAGGAAAGGTTTACACTCGTGGAAGACACACCCAAGAAAAATCCAAACGTAACACTTCCAAATTTATGGGTCAACAGTAACATTAGCTTTCACTTAACGAGGTTATTACAAACTTGAAACTTCACATCACTTACAGCAGTAAAAAACTACCTTTAAGCGGTATTAAATAATAGGAAATGCACTCGACATTGCAAAAGGATGCCGCATAGCTAACTCCAGTCTGTAGCTAGTCACTGTATAAAAAATAGATTTAATTAGTGGTTGCATGCAAAGGGGATCAGCAGAAGTCCTACAATTTATATGACTTAAGTGCGACCGCTTGTGACAGAGATGCATACCTAGCAGCTTATTTAAGTGGCATGGAGTCACGAATAAATTAATAAAAGAATTCTTGGTAAAAGTTTTGAGGTAGGTACACCATAATCATCTTTAAATTGTAGCGATGGTAATTCATGTAGGGGTAAAGATCAGTTTTATGGCTATCGTGAAAATAAGGGTTTGACATACAGTATTGGATAGAAAATGGTAAGGATAGAGAGATAGGAACACATTTATTTCTTTGGGAAAAGTAATATCGTACTACAAAAAATAGAAACCCCAACACGATGACAGGCACCGCGGGCTTGAGTCGGCCACTTTTATTTCGCATAACATTAGATGACATCCAAACTCAGTCGGAAATTATGGTTGTGATTATAGTAGAATAACTATGATTATGGTCGAGACTTTGGTTGTTTATTATCGAAATATCCTCCATATTCAACCTTTTATGGGGTGCAGTATGGTAGCGATATGTCACAACCTTCAACCATAATTCCCAACCATAAATACCCAATTACAACTGTTAAGGTTTTAGCTGCACAACCATGATCTACCATAGTGAACCTTAAAAATACCATTCACAACCAAAATCGACTGTGTTCAGCGAATGATACAACTATATTCTACCAAGATAAACTTTTTTATTTATTGACATATTATGCAGTCGATGCCTGCTTTGTTTGCTGATGATTAGTTGCTTATANGGACAACCTTGTCCGTGTTAGGCCTGCAGCTCAGAATGGTCTAAGGCTCTAAGCTTCAGAACGATGCTAGAGCAGAAGCTTGAACCAGTCGGTGCAGTTAACGCACGTTTATATATAACTTCTTTAGCTCTCAGTCGGTATAGAACTATTCTACCCAATTTAGAGGAAGTCACAACTCAATCGACAATTTTCGGGAGGAACTCGTTGTCCGGGTACCTACGAAAGGTTAAATATTTCATAAAACTTGACATCTTCCATGTAACGCTAATGGGAAGAATTTCTTTATGAATCTTTACAGATATAAACTGAATAAACATAAAAATAGATGGCAATATTTGATCAAGGATTGCAATACTATTTAATAAGAAATACAACAAATAAAAATTAATATGATTGGTAACTACGCTAAAGGGGCTAAGCGTAAGAAAATCGGGAAGCAATAGATAAAAATAACGTCAAGGGCGCTAGTGACCATATATACAGTGCAATGTTTACATTCCATCGACAGGAAAGAAAAGACTGAAAATATGCACAATTTTTGCAATATGATATGAATTTATAGATGTTTCGCATTCAAGCTTATAGTCATGCAATATTATTTTTGTCGATTTTGTCGGGAATTCTAGTCATATTATTAAAATCCATGGCAATCTATACATATTCTGCCCCATATAATGGGAGGAATTCCATTCATGATCGCACGTACGGAAATCCCTTCATAAGCTACCATAGTTATGCTCTAACATATGCTCTACCATATATAGTCTTTAAACAACCTTGTACAACCATCTACCATATATAGTCGTCAAACATCCATGTACTACCATAGACCTTCGTTTCTTAACCATAAACAATCAATATTGCCTCCACCAATATCGACCTAAATAAACTAAAATCAACGTTATGTTATGGTCGACATATCTACCATATTGTATCATCATCCATAATCGACTATAATCTCTCATACACCACTATATTCTACTATAATAACAACCATAATTTCCGACTGGGTAATTGCATTCAACTGTCTGAAGAGAAGTTTTTGATAGATAACCACGAGTAACAATAATACCTAGACGCATTTGCATATTTGGAAAGTGATATTATTGATGACATATCTCAGTTTTTCCCGAAACAGTTCGCGCACTTTTCGTTTAAGCACTGTGACGTAATTAGCAGAACCTGCCCTACGCGCCTAACCTTAGGAAACAAACAGAATAGGAAATAAAGCTCCTTGATTTATCATTCATAAACTTCAACGACGTCTTGCGTTGGAACTGGTTGAGCGAATGTTTTGTAAGTTCGTTACACGTCATATGCAACACTACGACGTCAATAACATCGTGTACCGCCGCTACCACGCGATCAATACGCCGTCTCTGATGTGTTTCTTTCATTTTATCGTTATTGTATAAATATTTTATTTTATTATTTTAAGCGTACACCAAACTCGCTCTAAGTATTTTAGTTAACATATTTAAGTAAAAGAAGGCTTTCGAAGACTTCTTTCGCGAATAACGTGTTCGTCGGAAATGCTTAGTTCTCGAAACATTTGACTCTGAAGTTCCCATTATTTTTCCCCCTATAAAACCAATTGGAACTAAAAGTCAAATATCTAGAAAACTAAGCATTTCCGACGAAAACTTTATCCGTGAAAAAAGTGCTCAAATAGGTGATTTTTCCGAAGAGGTTATTAATCACATTTGGTATTTTTGTTGACATATTTAGTTAAAATACGGCATTCTGAGCGTTTTTCATTAATAACGTTTTCTCCGCAAATGCTTTGCTTTCGAGAAACTTCACTTTCAAGTTCCTATTGTTTCTCTGTCAAATTCGCCATTACAGCCATGTTGAGTTCTGCTTTTGTTGATGAACAAAGGCCCGACGATCGTGCGTGTGTTCGAACACGTCCAATTAGGTCTTCAACTAATTGTGCAATCGCGGATTAATTGTGTAATCACGAGGTTATTTTATTGAAATATGAACGCATAAAAACGTAGTCTGAGAAGTTTTTCACAATAACGTTTTCGTTGGGAACTTTGAGTTTATATAGGTGTTTGGAACACGACCTGCCAACATTATTGGAACACGACGATCGTACGCGTGTTTGAACACGTTCTATTAAGTCGTTGGCTATAGTCTGACAATTTTATGAAGGCGGTTTAGTCGTGGTCACATTCCTCTAGGGCGGTGCCCATTCTATGGGTATATCTGAGATTTTGTTCGGCCCATATCTTAGCCCCGCCCACTAACTGCATAGGGAGAAATTTCAAAAATATCCATGGAATTGGCTGGCCCCGCTGTAGAGGAATTTGACCACGACCGAACCGCCTTCATAAAATGGTCATCTATAATTTTGAAATCGCCAGTTAATTGTACAATCGCGGGCTTATTTTAATGAAATATGAAAGTAGAATAACGCATTCTAAGAAGTTTTTCAAGAATAACGGTTTCGTTGGGAACTTTGAAATTCTGATTATACTGTATAGGTTTTTGGAACACGTTTTCATCGCAAATGCTTACTTTTAGAGGTATTTAACTTTGAAGTTGTCATTGTTTTTTGAAAAAGAATTCAAGACGCGCCATTAGGGCCGTGGTGCGGCATCAAGAACGAAACCTCGTAATAGTTTTTCGGCTAGAACGTGGCTCTTACTCATTAAGGTTAGGTAAGCAAGGACTGGCTCGGCTGATATCTTACGAGACATGTGTAGAAAACAGTCTAAAGCTATATCTCGCTAGTCGTAACGGCAAATTTTATTTTCTCTCGTAGAAAAATATATGGGAATTTTAATGTCAAATATCTCAAAAATTAAGCATTTGCGGCGAAACGTTACTCATGAAACCGTCTTAGAATGCATCATTCTGCCCAAATATGTCAACAAAAATACTAATTGTCATTTTCAACCCTTCAAAAATTTGACCCTAAAACTCCTACTACCAAAATATTTTAAAAATACTAGCCTATAAGCGAGATTGGCGCACTTGTAAAACTTTACCCTCTTTTTTTAATATTTTCTATCCTGCATTGTCTCAAACTCTTGAATTCAGACGAACCATAGAATAAAGCTTTACCCTGTTCAACTGTGATTCACTAAAAATTATTTAAAACCAGCTTCCCTCGTAAATTAATGATTCATTCGACTTCTAGTAAAAACTTTTGAGAAATTAAGGTAATATAAAAAATAATTAACATAACCTGACTTTCCCTCACCTAAGTTTTCCTCGTGTTTGAAATTCAGTTAAACATGAACATAAAAGATTAAATTTATAATTAACAAAATGATATGCAATAAATCTAATTTAATTGTTGTAACAGCGGCGCCATGTTGGGAAGGTACGGCAAATAAAGTTGTCTTTGGAAATCCCAAATACTCGATCATCACTTATTAGTTTTTGGGATTTCTTCATAAATTGTTTGGTAAATTTTTACTTTAGAGGCGTATCATTTTTCGGTATTATTTTACTTTCACTTACACATGATTTTCATGACTTTTCTTGTATTCAGTATGTAAAATGGGTCAATTCAAGACACTTTACATGAATGACGTTTTCGTCGCAAATGCTTAGTTATTGAGATATATGACTTTAAAGTTCCCATTGTTTGGTCATAGTGCATAAACTGCACTTCTGAATTGTCGACAT
The DNA here is from genome assembly GCA_001587735.2 of Parhyale hawaiensis. Lineage (NCBI taxonomy): Eukaryota > Metazoa > Arthropoda > Malacostraca > Amphipoda > Hyalidae > Parhyale > Parhyale hawaiensis. The sequence continues at coordinate 10,091,448 of LQNS02015106.1, forward strand.
TCCCGACAGTAGTGTAAGATATGTTCGTGTCTAACAATGTTAATAATCATATTTCAGATGGGGGATATCCATTGGTGATGTTTTCAACAATGTATTCACTGAAATAAATATGTAAGATGATTAAAATCATTTCTCCGATGGGCGATGTACGTCCGCCATCTTCCGCTTTCCTGCATAACGACATAAACAAGAACAATCACGCCCGTAGGCCGTTTCGTAATACGGTGCTTTGTAATGGCGTGTAGTGGTTGCAGTGAACAACGTTGGTCAATAATTCAAAAACTATACAAAAATAGTGATGCCGTGTGATTTTGTTAATTAATTTAACCTGCTACAACGTGGCTCTTACTCATAAGGTTAGGTAGGCAAGGACTGGTTCTGCTAATAACCTATGAGAAATATATAAATACCAGTCTAGTGCAGATAAAGCTGTTGATATATGGATATTAGCTGAACCAGTCCTTGCCTACCTAACCTTATGGGTAACAGCCCCGTTGTATCTCAAAAAATGTTTCCCCCACCCAAAATGTTCATTTTAGTAGGTATCCCAAAACACTAATTCAACTTCAAAATTTCTTGAAAATGTCGAAAATTCAGAAGTGCAGTTTATGCACTATGACCCATTGTTTTTCTATGGGAGAAAATACCGAGCGGTCCCAAACAAGCGAAATTAGGGTTAGGTAAGGTTAGGTTAGGTAAGATTAGGTTAGACAAGGTTAGGTTAAGTTAGGTTAGGTTAGGCAAGGCCAGGTTTGGTTCCTTTAAAGNTATTTTCTCCCATAGGAAAACAATGGGAACTTCAAAGTCTAATATCTCAAAAACTAAGCATTTGCGACGGAAACGTTATTCATGTAAATTGTCTTGAATTGACCCAATTAACATACTGAAAGCAACAAAAACCAAAAAAAAAAACATGTGTAAGTGAAAGTAAAATTTTACCCATTTTTCTTCTTCTTTTTCATTTGAATCCTTATTTTTCGATGTAGCCTATATTCCAAATATGAAGTCCTTTTCTTTGTCGGTCGACTCTACTTCTCGAGATATACGACTCTGAAGTCGCCTTCGTTATCCTATGGGAGAAAATA
>LQNS02015106.1:10101620-10118216 GCA_001587735.2 Parhyale hawaiensis
CGTGCATAGGTACCACAGAATTCGTTCACAGTGTCGGCATGTACGTTTGACGCATGTTATTGGTACTTTGCAAACAAGGCTTGTTACTATTCTATGTTGTGCGGGAAAATTGTTCAGACTTACAACAAGCCTATTGATATTTTAAGTTCGTACAAAATGCTCACGTTTATAACAGCGTATTACATTTTTGATAGAAATTGTTAACAATTATGAAAGCTCAGTCTATATAATTATATTGTATTGCGTACATATTGATCCCACATACAAAACACATGGTTGATTTTATTTATTTTTCATAGAAATTGCTTACACATGTAAAAACTATACCTCTTTGCATAATGTTTTACATACAGACTGTTCAAACTGATGATGCAGATTAAGCGTAGTTACAATATTTAAGCAAATTATTCAAACTCAAACAAAGGCGTACATTTGGAGTGGCCACGCTATGGGTCGTAGATCTCGCTCCCTAGTAACGATTTGCTGGAGGCAATCAGCTAATTTGCCCGTGGGATGTTTTACTCCAGCTACCCCTTTTATTTCCTTCAATTAACAATAAAAAGGTGCCGCTAACTTGCTGTGCGAGTGACACCTCAAAAAGTTTGTGTCGACGCAAGTCTAATTTTACCCTACCGGCTTTTTGAACGGTTTCGCGCATGTATTTATTACGGAAGCTGAAGTACTGCTGCTTTTGAAGTACTCAGTTTTTCCCTCTGGTGTACGCGGTTGGAAAGGAAGTCTCCTCATATTTTTGTCGTGGTGGTTGTCACGTGCATTTTTCACAGTAAGGAAAAGAGATAAAAAATTAGGTTCTATAGTTTCTGCATCCCAAGCAGTGTACACAATTTTCTAAATGGCAAATCTGCAAGGGCAGTAAAAGGTGACCCCATTCATTCAGGATGGGAGTTTGCAATAGTACCTACTAGTACTTATCTAACTACCATTCAGTGCATCACGCCAGAATGTTGTCCCAGGCGAACGTGCAGTAGACGTGAGTGTGAAACATCTACTAATTAATCATCTGAGTAGACTGCTGGCCAGTATACTGTCGTTAGACCAGTGAGAGGACCTACCCAAAAGTTTCCGGATTAAGTTAATAAATAAAATTACACCAAGTCTGAAGACTTTCACCGCCGTCATGTTCAAAGTAGTCCCCTTAATGGAAGCGTATCCACAACTCTCAGCGTTTTTCCATCCAATGAAGGCTTACTATATTTTTTCCCGCTAGGTATTTTTTAGTAAGACTTGTAATTCCGTTTTGATCTCCACAAGTATATCAAATCTTCATCCCCTTAAGTTGATTTTCGTGTTTGGCATTTGAAAAAGTCACACGGGTCCAGGTTGGGTGAACATGGTAGATGAGGAACAACCGTCATTGCGTTTTTCGCTAAAAACTCCCAGGCAATGAACGCAGTGGGTGGCTGTTAGGACGGTAATCCGTCTCACGTTCAGTTCATCGGACAAAATCTCTAACACGTCCCATAGGACAGTCCCGCAATTCAGCACATGTCCTGAATTGCGAAGAGTAGCGATATTTTCAGACGTTACGCCGTCTTGATCGGAAATCATCGTCAATAGATGTCCCGTAGCTTTAAAATGTGTTACTGCTAACCGAAGTATCTTTCCTAAGTTCTTGCTTCTACTTTTCATGTGATCCTACAGCAGTTTCATACCTGTCGAAAAAAGTTTGCGCAAATACCTTACTCTCGGGAATCCGCCAACGGCAACTTCGCATGTCACGCAAAAAACGCTACACGGCGAAATCTATATCTATAATATTATTCTGCTTGAAGCTCCTTCTATGTGTCTGCAAGTTACGCTTTTCAGTATTGATATATGTAGATGGGAGAAAATTCCAAGTTGCAAGAAGCTCTGACTTCTGCTGAAAGGATGTGAAACCATAGCTGTCTTCTTTTCGCTTCTTGTGAAAATTTTCTGTCAGTTTCTAAGCAAAGACATTAAGATCATTTCACCCGTATCATAGCTATTGCTTTTCATTTTTCACGCCATATTATGTTCACTTTGCTAGTGGCGGATAACATTCTTAATGGGGCCAGATGCAGACCAAGGATACGTTTTTTTCCAGTATTATACCATACGAATTTTCGAGCAACTCATTAGTTACTTCTTTTTGCTTATGGTTGCCAGTTATTTCCGTGAAATGAGTAATTAAGTTTGAAGTATGAAGTTTGGTACAGCCATGCAATTTGAAAATTAGCTTCACGATTGAGAAACAGAAAAGACAGCTGGCAAGATTAAGACAACTGTGATGGAATCGACTGTGCACGAGTTGAAAAAAATCAGCTTCTCCAAATTTTATAAACTTGCTTATAAAATAAAGGAGTTTTAATATATTCATAGTTCTAGCAAGGTATTTCACTTATTTACTGTACACATATTTGTAAATCTCAGTTGTATTTTGTGCTTTAAGCCAAATAAATGGAGTTAATAATGTAGTTATATCTTTATTTGATCATCCGTGTTAGTAAGCAGTCATCAGTAGTAAAAAAGTAGTAAAAAGTACAGTACGGATTTTATGTAATTTTTGCTTCTAAATTCGCTAATTTAAGATTTAGAGAATATAAATTCTAATTAGAGTACTTTGAGATCGCTGACCTCCGCTATAAGCAAGCTAGAGGTAACGACAAATTCAAATAGGTGCTAAGACCATGATTTTCTTTTCATCAACACCAAAATCTTATCATTTTTGCTTTTTAGCAGTAAAATACAGGTATTAACAGTTGCCTTAATTTTCTTGAAGATCTGTTCGTAATTTGTTGAGTTATGTTACTAACAAACATTCTGACAAACATTGGTCAAACTCATAAACAAATCAACGGATCATCACTAAAATTTAATCATTTATGTTTATTGACATTGCCAACAACTCCTGTAAATTCCATTAAGATCCATTCCTAACTTCTTAATTTATTGTACTAACATGCATAAAATTAAAAACAGCGACAAACTAGCAAACGAAACTAACTAACGAACGAACAGATCATCAACGAAATAGGGTCAATTACTCTTCGTGAAATGCCTAAGAACACGTGTAAATTTCATAAAAATCCTGCCATACCATTTTGAGTCATGGCGTTAGTAAAAATGAGGCAAACAAACGAACAAAGGACTAACGGATTTTCACCAAAATCGAATCATTTATTCCTTTTAACATACTTAACAATCCCTGTAAATTTCGTCAAAATCCATCCATAACTTTTCGAGTTAGTTTGGTGACAGACAGAATAACAGACAAACCCGACGAAAACATAAGCTCCTCGGTGGAGGTAATTATCTGCTCATTGACGAAGAGCGAAGGAAAAACATGAAAGGTCAAGACTTTAAGAGCCGTACTACCGCCAACTAAAAAAAAAGAGTAAATCACAATTTCACTCATTAGGGGCCTTGTACTGAAATGATTCATATCGAGCACATCAGAGGATGCACGACATTTTACACTGACATCAAAAACAGAGTTGGCCCTTTTTGCAGAGCTGCAATACTGCAACACATCGCCCAGGCATAAGAACTGTTTGTCATCTTCGAGAGCAAACGTCTTCCTCGTAAGAGAGGATAAGCTGCAGCAAGAGCTTAATATATTATTCACCCCAACGCATCTCATCAAACGCGTACCTTAATATGCTCTTCTTTATCCTCGTTGATCCCAAGAATCGAAACGTCGCTCCCTTAGCGCCCGTGCCTGCAGGGTTCCTTTCTTGAAAACGCGCTTCAGCTTGAAACAATCGACCGCGCGTAACCCAGAAATCTACTGCTTACCATTTTATAATTTTGTATTATCTAACATTTCGTGTTAAGCTAAGTAGATCTATCTTTTGCATGTAGTTGATTAATTTTTTTTATCTTTAGCTAAACTATGTCTTAATATGTTCAATGTGCCTCAACATTAATTTTAGAAATAATTTCAGGTATTGCGCATTTAAATACCAATATCTTAATAAATACATTGTGTGTAAAACACATCCGTTATTGAAGTAATTGAAAGTTTATTGTGCTTGAATATGAGTCATATTATTGTATGTAGTGCGTGTAAGCTGAATCTATTTTATTAAATGTAGAATAAAAAGTCTAACACGTCTAGACGCATTGCAACTCGTTAAATATTTTGAAACTGACAGCCCAACGGAAAAGTATTGGATTGTCCAGAAAGTTCTGACCGATTTTTGAAGGAATGAAAAAGAGAAGGGAAAAAAGCGAGCTCGAGCTTTGCAGGTGTTCATGAACGGAGGATTGTGAGCGGTTGAGGCTTTCTGCCAATTCTCTGGTTGTGCAATGTGTGTTATTCTCAATTAATGACTAGGTTTGATCATCAGCTGTAGAGGATGGTCTGCCTGATCGTTTTTTATCAATAATGCTACAATCTCCAGCTCGGAACTTGCAGTCTTTCCAATAAAGAATCATCATCGTAAACTGCGCATATTTTTTTGGTGGCATGTGAAGAATTTTTCCTCCATGAAAATATAAAAGCATCAAGTACGAAGTTGAATTGTTCTTCTTCCATTTTAATGATTGCCAAATTAGCACAGGTTATTGTATTTCAAGCCATCTTCCACGAAAATGTAACTGGAACTTTGCTCTTAACGGAGGTGTAGTCTAATCCTATTTTACCGACTCAGTCATGTTCCAAAATAAGTCTAAAGATGAACTACTAGAAATCCTGACGAACTTTCCAGACAACCCAATAGGGTAGATGTTCTGTGCCCTACACTGTGGAGGGTATATGCGATGCTCGGCAGCCAATGGTCATATTATGCCCCGGCCGCATATGCATTCGTACTAACAACTGGAAGCGAGGATGAGCGACTCCTTCGTCGTCTTGAAATATATTTAAACTCGATGGTTCGATACGGTTGCATGATCAACATGCGAGCTACGCATCCTCATATCACGTTGTTCCTACAAAATTATACTTTGGCCCCGGCATACAAAATTATACTTTGGCCCCGGCATAAGGCTTCGATCAGCGTGCATAGCAGCAAGACCACCTACACTACATGCTCTCTATAGGTGTCCTTATTAATAGCTAGCAGCAGTCCTAGCGGCACCAAAGCAAGTTTTCGCGGGAAGACTCGGGCATCGCGAGGTCAGGGTAAGTACGACGACGAGTTCTCAAAGAGAGAAAGTACTGAATAAGTTGTTCTCATTCTTAAAAGATGGCATGAAGCAAGTACCTATAATACTTTCCTGTCTAACTACGGAGCAATTAAAGCATAGAGGGAAATGCATGTAACTTGGGTCAGTGGTGAATGGTGAATTCACCCGCTTCTTTTTAGAAGAAGAAATAAAATGGTTTGGTTTAAACCACTTGCGAGAAGATTTATGTCGGGATATCTTTTTACCAAATAAATATGATAAATCTTCAATAATCCAGAAAAATGTGTTTTTATTTTGATTTTTTGCCAGTTTGGTACATTCTGGGCTAGTAGAATCGATTTTTCACCCGGTTGGTGGCTGCATCTGTACTTTGATCTACTGTTAGCTTTTTAGTAAAAAAAGTTGCATGGAACTAAAACTGCCTTTAAAAACACTGAATGTCCTTTAAAAAATTTCGAATCGCTGGGAAAAAAATTTAATGGCCACGAATAATCGCAGATCGGACTTGCATTTCTTCGAATCGCGCTCCTCCCAGGGAATAAAATGCTAAAGCACGCCATAAACTTGCTCGTAACTTCATGAACATTCACTTAAAGTTCATGAAGTTTTATAAAATATGGACAAAACTAAAATTTACTGTCTCTTCATTTTTTTTTTGTTTGGTTTCTTTTTAAAATACTATTGCATTTTTTTAAGGGTAAAAATAGATAGAAATAAAGGTAAAACACGTTTACCTGAATTTCTTTTTAACTTGGATCAGAACTTCTTAACTTAGCTCTACGCTGTACAACATCTACGGTAAGCTATACAATGAATATTCTTCCATGTAAATAAACGTTTCCTGAAAATTTGTTTGCGCTTACCTAAATTACGAGTCACAGCGCTTCTTTATCTCCAAGCGTCGTCCATCGGGCTAGACTTGCCACGCTGAAGTACCCGAGAGGTTTTCGATCGGGTAAAGATCCGGTGACTTAACGAGCCACGCAAAATGTCAGTATTGTGGGCTTGGGAGCACTCGGCTGTGTAAATGGGGGCGTTATCATGCTGAAACATGGCCTTATTCTCATGATAAGTTTCCAATTCTGATAAGAGACTTCATTGTAACACTTTTAATTGTATGTTTCACTGCGTTTTGTGAACTTTCCAAGTTAATCAGATTCGCCTTATTCTTTGTTGAATAGCCGCTAGCTAACGATCTGATACTAACCCACCTTCAGGTTGTGCCAATAATACTGAAAACCGTCCGTTGAACCGTTAGTTTTTTTCATCCTTAAACACCACCCGCCACTAATGTTTGTCATTCCATTGGATATTTGCTGCACCCAGTCCTCTCACTTTTTCTGGTGCAAATTTGTAGGTACAGGTACCCTTTTCTTCTTTTGGTATACGAAGATTTCTGACTTATTTAAAATCTATCGTAGTCTTATGGATGCTACAGTTAAGTCCAGGGACATTCAGACTCCTGGAGCCCTCCTCCATAGCAGAAACTGCCCGGTGCATTTTACTGGCCGGGGTAAGATCTGCTGGAACACGTACCGGTTGATTTTCTTATATAACCCACACGATTCAGATTTCTCGGAAAAATTGCACAGAACTGTTCTACAGCCGTTAATCTGTCTGGTAATTGACGTAGAAGAATATCTTTCGTCATTTATAAGGCTATTATTCGAGCCTTTTTCCTTTTCTGAGCACCCACAGTTTCCCGTGCTGAGTAAATACGGATAACATATTTTAACACGCACTTCTAGACATTTGAAGGTTGCTAGTACGTTTCAACATTACACCGATGTGCTTTGCTTTATCTAATTTTGCAAGGCTAAAGGTACAAGAACGCGAAAATAGGAAAATTCAGTGGAGTATCTTTATCTTCACATATTCCCCTCCCCAAAAAAAACCCTTTACAGTGCTCTCAAAAAAGTTAACAAACAGAAAAAAATAAATGTGTGTTGATTTCTTGTTTTTTGACATACCTTCACTTGGTGCACATTTCATGAATTTTGAATCATTTATGAATAAATTTTCTAGGTGTCTTATCTTCATTTCTACCTCTTCATTTGCACGGTGCTAATTTCATTTATATGTGGGAGACCGCAAAATTTTACTTACGGCATCGCGTAACACCCAGTCAGATATTCTTTGCAGCTTTCAATTCAGAGAAAAAAAAAACATTCGCACACTTCTGTTCATAGAATGCAAGAACGCAAAATTAAAAACAAAACAAGAAAATTATGGCACAGAAACATATCAAGTAACGTAGCGATAAAGTTTAAACCCATCAAGATCGAAACTATTGCTTCCATTAAACTATTGATCTGGGCTTTTATAAATGTTACTGCATCCATTTATTTGTTACATGCTAGGAAATGGCTGTCAATGTGGTTTCAAAAATACAAATCCTAGTAAACTTATTCATATATAGCAGGTGTACTTACAAACTCTTAACATTAATATGCTACTTCATTCCACATTGCATGACTAATCATACTCACAATTCGATTGCCCGAAAGCTTACACATGTACTCATGCTAGATTTTTTTAATTTCTCCTCGAACATGCTTTCTTCATGCTGATAATGATCTGTTTACGTATGTCCGAAGTCAAGCGAATAAGTAAATACATTTCTAAGCATTTAAGTTAGCTATTGAGATACCGTGAGAGATTTCAAGAAACGAAAATGAACTATAGTTTATTAAATAGCCTTATACTTCAATCTGAAGCTACCGTCAATAGAAAAGAGTCGCTAAGTGCATGAGGAAAATTCATTTAGTTGCACAGTAGCTGCACAGTGACTGACAGAGACGGCTTTAGCTATATGTAGGTAGACAGACACTACGACTCACGATTATATTTTATTGCCTCCGCCAAGGAGGATATGTTTTCGTCGTGTCTGTCTATTTATATGTTTGTCTCGCACCAAGATAACTCAAAAAGTTATAAACCGATTAGGACGAAATTTACAGGGATTGTTAGGTATGTTAGGAGGAACAGATGATTAACTTTTGGTGAAGATGTGTCCATCCGTTGGTTTGTTTGTTTGACTGCCTTATTTTTTTTTTCAATGCTATAATTAAAAAAAGTTAGGGATGGATTTCTATGAAATTAACATTAACAACAGCAGCATGTCATGCGTGCCTGACTCATGTGCTCGAGGTGCCGAGTTCAAGCGACAAGCCTGTTTAGGGATCTTTGTCGCATCCGGCGTGCTGAATCGGCAATTGTTTGGTATGCGGAAGCTGGGTGGAGGCACCTGCCTGACCAGGAATGGGAGGGGGGCTCGGGTCGTTGAACCTTTCGTTTCGGCGCCATCGTTCTTAACGACTCGTGGTCGGCTGCGGCTCTACTTACTCCTCTGGGACCAATTGGCCTACATCTGCACCACGAACCAGTGCATGTGGGTTTCCCAGGGGAGGGTGCAGTCAAAGTTGACTTTACCTTTACCGTTAGGTATATAACAAAGAATAAATGACCAAATTTTGCTAATGATTCGTTTGTTCGTTTGTTCATTTGTCACTGTTTTTACTTTTATGCTTGTTAGCCCAATAACTCAAAAAATAACAAATGGATCTTTATGAAATTCATAGGGGTTGTTAGTAATGTTAAAAGACGTAAATGATTAAATTTTGGTGCAGATCGTGTTCGTTTGTATGTTTGACTCATGTTTGTCATAACGTTTGTTAGCAGTATAACTCAAAAAGTTATGAACGGATCTTCAAGAAAATTACACAAGCTGTTATTACTATCAAACGGCACAAATGATTTTATTTTGGAGCTTATACAAAGAAAATTATGGTTTTAAAGCCAATTTGAATTGTTTGCTACCGTTGCCTCGCTTGACGGAAGTATGCGCTCTCAGAGTGCTCAAGTTTTTAATGTACTTTTAAGCGAAACCACTTGTCTCATATTCGAATGAAGTGTGCAACACGGTGTAAAGACTGATTAGCAACATTTGTTTATCGTTCATTAAGTGAGATTCTGGCTCTAATACTTACTCGCTCCAAATTATTCTATAGATGAACGAGAGCCACAACACTAGTCTAATGTGCTAAAACTTAATTTGAGACGAGCTAAAAAAAACACGGTTGATGAAAAGCCATTTATTATGAAAGAAACTGCGGAAAGAATTTTCATGTGCTGCAATTGCAAAGAACTTTGGTCTACATGATAAGACAGTCCAACGATTCTTAAACGATCCCTCCAGTCGAAAGCAAATTTAAGGTCTGACAAGAAGAAACTGAGTCATGACCTTACGTGATATAAGGAAGGTTAAGCATAAAGTGAATAAGTGTCACAGAAGTATCAGTGAAATAATTTTTGAAAATGCAGGCCTTTCAAATATGGCAAAATCCACTAAGCCTTCGACTAGGCTCCATTGTAGCAGCAAGATATCCTGAGAAAAAGCGTATCTTGGCAAAACATATGCAACTGCGAGTTAATTGGGCTTGTAGAAACTTGAAACAGGATTAGCAATTTGTCTTTTTCACATATGAGACAAGAGCCACCTAGCTTGGATGGCCCTGATAGGCCGCCACAAGATGAGTTAGGATTGAGTGGAAATTCCATCACTGCTTCGTCGCCACCAATGTGGAGGTGGGGTCAAGTTGCGGCCAGGCATCATTATTAATGAAATTGTTGATCTCACCATGGTTCGACAAGGAATAAAAATTAATTCCACCAATTATTGCCAGTTTTTGAGTTAAGTTCTTTACCCATGGCTCGATAGACAAAGTTTGCCTCCTTGAAAAAGCTCGTGTTCATGCAGGATATTCTCCCTACTCGTTGTGCAACAGCAAGAAGAAATATTTGGCTTCTCTGGGATTCAAGTATGAAAGGTTGATGGTACGCTCGCAAAATTCTTCATATATGAATTATATTTATAATTTTTGGGCCACCAAACACCTCACTTCGAAACAGGAACTGAGGCATACAATGTAAATTACTTCGAGGTGTGTGGCTGCAACAGCAATTAAAAAAAACTGATCCTGTGAATGACGTCTTTAATCCTTGAGGTCAACCGCTGGAACGGGCGTTACATTAAAAAACAACCTGTAGTTCATTGTTGTTCAATATAGTTTTTCATGAAATGCGTTCTTCGTTACGTATTAATATTGGTTAAGTCAACATGTTCGTTTTAATGTCTTGTCTGCTCAAAAGTTTTGCATTTTAACTAGTGAGACTATACTCGCGGTTCAGGTAATGCCACACTTCTAAATTAGAATATCGTATAATTACCATGCACTTTACACAAGTCTTATTCAAATCTTGGACGATTGTATACTCCTATAAAGTTTTTTTTTTTTAACAATGTCAGCCTCCGACCTTTTCTATACTTGTAGAAGCGCCGCAAGGGGCTGCCAGTGCCCACCAGTGGTCACTGCTCACCGACAGCTGGCAATCATGGTGTAAACAACAACAAAATTAGAAAATCAAGAGCAATCTGCTCGTGCACAATGTGTGTAAACTGCTCCCGAAAAGTGCAGTAAAATATTTCTTGTAAGAATCCGCACCTGGAGAGGAGCTAGGGACTTATGACAGGAGGGGGAGTTGGCAATCAGAATTCGTCTTAGCTAGAGACTGCAAACCTTCGTTTGTCAGAAAATTACCATCACACAAAACTGGAAGCTCTTTCCAGACTGAGGATTAAAGTTTCCAGCGATCCACCGAACTGGCGATGCTACTGTTGAAAAGTAGAAAATTTTATTCCTTTCCAGAGATTGCCTCCATGCCGAACTGTTTTCTCTTCACTTCCTTCCTCCAATATTGTAAGAGCTGTAGAGAGTGAAGTGCAATCTGCAGTGACCTGCCTTAGAAAAACATGGCGCTTCTCTGGTCACCCTAACGCCCTCTCTCCTGCACTAAAGACACTGTAAAGAACTTTGCCTCAGGCAGGTCTTTGGAGGGTCTCGCTAGTTTTTGAGCAATCGTAATAGGCTTGGTTGAGATTCAGTATTATCATCAGTGCTCCAGGCTAACTTTTGTCGGCATATAAGCTCTCAAGAGAGCAACTTCAATGACAACGATGATGACGGACTCGATTTGGAGATGTTTCTCGGCGAAAGTAAAGTTCCCCTCCGGTAAAATTGCACCTACGGCCCTCTATGCAGGTTGCTTTAAGAGGTGACGTTAACTCCAAGTATGTTCTTCGGAGCTCCGTCAAGACTGACTTACGGTAACAAACCGTTGTGTAGGGCTCTTTGAGAATACGGTCTTGAGCATTAAAAGTTTCGGAGCGTGCTCGTGCAGCTTCGTGGCTTTCTCTATAGCTCATGTAGTGCAGTAATAGCGCAATATGATTTATGAAAATTCTCTATAATCTACTCTCAGCATGATTAATTGTTAAAGAAAACTGGATGATACACAAAAGAGAAAAAAAGTAAAAGTAAATAGCTTGGCGATGAATAATCTGTTTTCAAAGTGTCGGTCTCAGAAATTTCGTTTCTAAAAATTTCGTTCAGTGTACCGTTGCACTATAGCGCTTTTAAACAGATGGAAAGCATGTATGCAGTACAGCAGCTGTCTAGCTAGAGCTGTATAGATATTGATGAGTATGTAATTATACGCACAGAGGGGATTAAATGACAAAACAAGGTAACAGTAAAATTATTCAAATAATCGTTTGTAATCATGCACAGGGCGTTGAATCGGAATGTTTTCTAAATGCTATGACATCGGTCTCATCAGTAACAGCTATAGTTATCACACCCGCGAACGAAGTGAGAGAGGTGATAATATATATATATATTTGTATAGATGTATGTCTGCCCACCCAAAAAGGCGTAGAAGGAGTAGAGCAATGCTCGTATTATTTTACAGGAGACTGGTGAGTTGATTTAGCTGTGCGCCATGCCAAAAAACTAGGATTTGCTGGCAATCAAAAATGACGGCGATGAAATTGGCTGGCTGTCAATTCAAAAAGAGGCTGAAGGAGTTGAGTCATAATAATAACATTTAATTTAGGCAGTCAGGTGTGTTGACTCAGATGTGAAAAATTGCAAAAATTTTGAGTTAGCTGGTCATCAAAAATGACGGCGTTGAATCAATTACTTCCCCCAAAAAGAAGCAGGAGTTGAGCTTTTCAGAGAGTCAGATGGGTTGACTGAGATGTGAAAAATGTCAAAGCTGTAGAGTAAGCTGGCCATAAATAATGACGGCCCTGAATTTGACTTCACCGCGGGTGATTGTCTTACGCCTCGAGGCGTTCTAGTTGTACAGGGTTGCTCCTGCCAGAAATGCAAGTTAATTAATGACTGAAAGCGTTAATTCAGCATATCTGGTACAAAACAGTTCATGTATAAGAACACTTGCCGTTGTCTTATTCGAATGCATTTTGTACAGCAGTGAGTGCTTTGGGTCTCTTAGTGATTCGGCTTTCAATTTGTTACTTTAAAACTGTAACACACTTACCACTCTCCTTAATTGCCCTTGCCTAGCGGACTGAGATATTTACTAAAGAGAGAAAATAAAAACGCTACAGAGACTAAAATTAGACAATTATAAGTCGTCTATAACTGAATCTGTCACACGGGGCCAGTACAGTGATGAATTGCATTAAAGCTAGGTTGATGTGTTTTCAAGAATGTGAGCACTTTTATCAATATAACTAAGGCCGGCAAGGGTATTATGACATGAAATGATGCAAGAAAATAATTACTTCTCCGAAACCCCCGTTTTCATGTCTTAAATTCACATTTCTGCTAGGATCAATATCTTACGCGGTTCATATGTTGCCTTTTCTGCGCAGCTTACGCATCGTGAGCTAAGAGAAAATAAAGCTTCGATGGGAGAAGGAAGTGAAATTCAGCATTCTGGATATTGTGAGATGCACTTCAGATGTCTCCAAAGTTAAGAGTTTGAAATTAATTAAGTAAAGCAAACAAGGCATTCATGTTTGAGGCTTCTATAGTTTTTCCGCTGTCTTTAACCTGGCCTAATTTACGTGTTATTTAATGCGAGCGCGACAAAAAATATCAATGAATACACAAAGAGTACTACTTTATTGAGTGCATTATTACTACCCCTGCTAAGGAAATTATATTTTTCTGTTCAAGTTTGTCTGCTTGGGACATAACTGAAAAAGTTATAGGCGGATCCCTCTGAAATTTACAGCACCTCCTAGAAATGTCTCAATTGTCTCAGTGATGAAATCTTGGTGATGATACGTCAGTCATTCAATGTTCCTTTCTTTCTGTTAGCGTTACATCCCTTAGCGGAAATTTTGCGCTCTCCTACGGCAATTCTAGGTTTTTGCGAAAATTACCACTTTAAGCACCAGTGCACTTCTTAACCGCCATGTATAACAAAGCTGTTCTGAAGAGCAGATAATACTTTACTTACTTTGGCCCTCAGTTGCGCTAATAACGCAAGAACAAAACGAAGTTTAACCGGCCTCAGTAAGCACCGGTATAATAAAGCAATATATTCGTCCCGGAAAGTGTTCAGAGTTTATAGGTTTCATAGGCTGGCTCGTCGAGTGTATTTAGCAAAGCTGCACCCACTCTACCAGACTTGCCCGGAACTTCATGCAGACAGGGATGTTGGCCTCGCCACAATCTGAATTGTGTTGAAAATGTTAAAAACAAGCTAAAAACGCTTGAGACGGCAGGAAATTCCATTTTAAAAAGCATGATTGAGTTTTTGAAACTCTCGATAATAAATAAAGGGCAAATGTCGGTAGCCCGATTCAAGAAAAGCGAAGCTAGCGCAGTCTTTCGAATTTGCACACAAATTAATTCTCGGAGGCTTAATAGATTAGATTTGGCACTGCTGCGTTCAGTTCAGCCCCCTCCCCTCCTCCCAAGGACTACTTACACCTGTTTGACTATAGTATGCACTGTTTACTCTAGACATGGATTTTCAATAACAGCAACACATCTTGAACTACCTGCAAAATTGAAGCAGCTTCTGGCAGTCCATAGCATTTATTTTGGTGGATTGCGCTTGCAATTTCTTTATAAATCCTCCTTGCTGGAAATTTTTTTGGCCGTTGCATTCATTCCAGAGTTTCAAACATTTTCGATCCAGTTTAAGAAAGGATTTTGTTGCAGTTCAAAATGCTGCTGAATGATGCGCCTCAAACCCACTTTTGTTCTATTAATGCAGCACTTTTTATACACTGCATAGGGGCAAGATGATCTGATATAATATTTTTGTACCTGGTACCGTTTACACGACTGTGCAACAACAGTGACTTGAGTTGAAAACATGACAATCACCTTTACACTTCCGCCAACAAACTCGTCAAGTCTTCTTAGTACACTTCTCACTTCATGCCTCGTGCTATAACTTTTAACATTGCCAAACAGTTTAAATTTACTGTCTTTGCCAAAGAACAATTTCGACGAATATTCGCAGGATCAAGTTACATACATGCTTCATTGCAGAGTCCAATTTTGCAATGTAATTTTTCCCACAGATGAGAAGGCTTCTGTGAGCTTCTTGCAAGCAATCCATTTCATGTAAGCGTCTGGAAGCAGTTTTCCTAGATACAGTTTTGTCCTGAAAGTGTATACCATTTTTCTAGAAATACTGACTGCGCACTCCAAACGACCAGTCAAAGCCGTGTCCTACATGATCCTGTCTTCTACAGCTGGCGTTTTTCATAGTCTTGGTGGCCTCAGTGCTTCCAGAATTAAATTAAAATATTACGGTTTTATCTTCAACCTTCTTTGAAAAATTTACAGTATGAACCCATTTTAAAATCTCTCTAATCTACATTCTGCTTCCCAGCTGCAGCAATAACTGCCTTATTAGCGATCGATCCATATTTTAATGGTTCCCTAGCGAGGTAGGTGCACTGTTCAAAAAGTGGATTTTAAATTTGTCGCTTCACGGGAATACAAAAAATATTATGTTTTAGAGAAATGTCCAATAATTTTTTCTCCGAAGTGTCCCTTAGCTTTGGCTGCTCTAATTTGAGTAATAAAATATCTTTATTTGTAACCATAATTCTTTTTGTGCAAAACACTTTGGCAGTTTACTATGTTCTATGGTAGAAATTGCAGGATTAAGCGTAACTAATTTTTATTATAGCGAATTCTTAATTTTTTACCTTTAATTTAGGCAACCAACGTGAACTTTCAACGACACAAACGTCCTACTATATCGACATTTTTAACGGATTTATAAAAAGTACTGCATCTATTTCAAATTGAATTATTGTCATCAAATATTATTAACTCCGCCAAGGAGGTTATGTGTTAGTCGGGTTTGTCTGCCTGTCTCTTTGTTTGTTTGTCGTTCTGTCTGTCACCAATATAACTCAAAAAATTATGGACGGATTATAACAAAACTTTCGTGGATTCTTAGGTATGTTAGGAGGAACAGATGCTTAAATGTTAGTGAAGATCTGTTCATCTGTTTGTTTGTGACTCTGCATATTTTTTGTTAGTACCATAACTTAAAAAGCAATTGATGGAATTGCATGGAATTTATATGAGTTGTTGGGTATATTACAAAGAGTGAATGATCAAATTTTGTGATGATCTGTTCGTTCGCGTGTTTGTCGTTGTGTTTGATTTTTCGTTTGCTAGCGCTATAACTCAAAAAGTTATTGATGGATCTTTATGAAATTAACAGGAATTGTTAGTAATGTTAAAAAACGTAAGGGAATAAATTTTTGTGATGATCGGTATTTGTCTAATGTTTGTAAGAATATTTGTTAGCAGCATAACTCAAAAGTTATGAACGGATCTCCAAGAAAATTACAGAAGATGTTAATACTATCAAAAGGCACGAATGACTAAATTTTGGTGTCGATACAAAAAAGCATGGTTTCAGAGTAAATCTGAATCTTTCAATACCGCCGCCTTGCTTGGAGGATGTGTGCACTCTCAGAGTGCTCTAGTTTGTGCTGCTCTAACTAAAATCTTGGAAAGTGGCATATCATATCTCATGTGTCAAATACTCTGACTTGCGCTGAGCCCCGCACAAACATCGAATCCGGAGAAGTCACACTCTTTACTATCGCCTATCCATTCTCGCTTTAAATTGGCTCTGCAACAGTAGCCTATAACAATTAGTGTGATCTTTGCAGTCTACGAGGGTGTTCACAAGAGACAAGCCTGTTTAATTGACTGATTGGTTAAGTGTTTTCCCCAAGTTTCACTCGGCAAGACACTGTAATTCGTTGTTACCTTCGCCAAGGAGGTTATGTTTTCGTCGTGTTTGTCTGTCTGTCTGTCTATTTGTGCGTTTTTCTGTCTGTCTGTCTGTCACCAAGATAACTCAAGAAGTTATGAACCGATTTGGATAAAATTTACAGGGATTGTTAGGTATGTTAGGAGAAACAGATGATTAACTTTTGGTGAAGATATGTCCATCCGTTTGTTATTGCAGGTGCCGTTATTCGGGTTCTCTATATCACGGATATTCTATTAGCAGGGCAAATGAGACAAGGAGGTAGATGCAGATCTATATTGTGGTAACGAGTCTCGACAGGTACACACTGGCTAATGCTTCACCACGCGGGCACCTGAGATATGAGCTGGC